>JAVJIF010006185.1:0-287411 GCA_038442645.1 Agave tequilana
ATATATATATATATATATATATACTTGTGTCCTTCCATAAGGATTTGAACCCGAATCCTTCCCACTCAAATACCAACAACTGACATTCGAATAAAAATCCATTCTGTTGAAGTTGATCTATATTATTTCAAGTATCTATAAATCAAAATCAAGTGTTCTGAATACTTTTTGTTCATGCATCAAGTAGCCGAAAAACGCACAACCTAAATAGTGAGTTGGTTAGTTTAACGGTGTAGAACATTTGAAACCTAGCAAAAATTAGTTTGTAGGGGTTTTTAAATGTTTAGATCATAATCAGATGGCTAGATTGAGAATTTGTATGTCTAAAAACATAGATCTAACCAACTCACTACTTACGGCCGTCCATTTTACACCGCTTGATAGATGGGGAAAAATTATTCAAAACACTTGATTTTTGATTTATAGATATTTGAAATAATATAAATCAACTTAAACAGAGTGGATCTTGTACTCGAATTTCGGAGGGTTGTATTTGAGTTGGAAAGATTCAGGCTCAAATCCTTTTGGTAGGACACAAGACTCTCTCTCTCTCTCTCTCTCTCTCTCTCTCTCTCTCTTGTGTGCGTGCGTGTGTGTGTATATATATATTAAAAATTTAAATCTCCAAAATTCCTATGGCTGCCACCTCACGTCTCCACTCATTTCCATGACATCTTTACCATCCACCTCACTTCCCCTTTTTCCAAGGTAAATCTTCACCCTTCATTTCCTTTCCTTTCATTTCTATTTTAAATTTGTATTTTTGATAATTCACAAATACTTGTATATATATGTACACACACTTGTATTTGAGTACCGAAATTCTTAAATGCTATCAATAATATTTTCAATATCACATATACATAGAAATTATTAAATCCTAATTTTTCACTTTCATATAAATCCCATCAATTTAAATAGTGATATAATTATCACACATATTATCTGTTCTAAATATCGATTATTATCTCATTAATTGAAAATTAAGGTATTAATCAGGGTTTTTAATAAAAATCGGGTGTTATATGTTAGCCGAAATCTGAGTTATTGTATTTGGGCAGCTTCCATAATTTAGAGGAGATGTTGCCCAAATTTTCGGAGATTTCTTGAATAATTAAGTGTAAAGATTTATAATTATGATAATTGAGATGATTAAACTGAGACCGTTCAGTTGGTATCAGAGTTCATGCTTAGGAATTTGAAGTAGAGTTCAGGTATACGCCTAAAGAAGTATAGGTTTAGAGATTGATTTAGATTGTTGTTTAGAGATAACATTGATTGTTATAAGGGATGTGTATGTGAGTGTGCAGCTTGTATGAATGAATGAATATATGTCTTGATATGAGTAGTTCATGGATGTAGTAGGTTCATATATGTATGATTAATCTCAAAATGTGCGATATTTGATTTCTTCTCTTACGTTTGAATGAAGGTATACCCTCACGCATTAATTCGAATGTGTTCTGCTGAGAGTGCAAACCTCTTAATGTGAACTGCCTCTTAATGTGAACTGCCAGTGGTATGAGACACTAGAATAAGATAGTGGTTAAAATATCAAGCAAATCAAGATTAAATCAGAATGGAAGAATCTCACTAAAAATCGTGAAATGGTGAATCTTTTAAGATAAAAAATTGATAAATAAAATTACTTATGTTTTGAGAATATGTGTGAATATATGTAGGGGTGTGTGTGGGACGTTTGGATTTAGAGTCACTCAGATTGCATGAAGGTCGGGTTCAGGCCCAACCGCATAGGAATCGGATTCGTTTCCGTTTCGGTTTGGTTCGGATCGTTCGAATCGTACCAACCCGTATTTTGTCGGAGCGAACAATCAACGGTCATGCAAAGAGGCGAAGTTTGCCAAATTTATCGCGACCCCCCCTCGGTCGTAAAACTTTCCCAAAGTAAGCCCATCGTTAGATATGTTAACAGCTCATTAATTGCCGCCTATACGATCCCTGCACCACCGCGACACGCCGAAACTTTATTCAACGAATAGAAACTAGCCACGTATAGAATACAATGAGAGTGGACCCCACGTCACCATTCAGGCACGAATCTGACCAGATCTCTCTCCATCGGTCTGAGATCTCTTCCCCTCTGTTTCCCCTTTCTTTTCTTCTGTCTTTCACCTTCTTATCTCCTCTCGCTGCTCTCGCTAGATCGCCTGAGTCAATTTTCGGCCGTCAGTTTTCGATCAAAGGAGGCGACCGATTCGGTGAGTGTATTTGGATTGACATTTTTGCTCGGATTTGGTTGGAAAATCACATCTTTTTGTCCAATTTGACCAGGATTGGCTAGGATTCAAGTTCTTCATGATCTCTTATGATTTTCCCTTTCCTTTTTGCTTTATAAAATAATTGCATGAAGGTCCATGGTGTAATGCATGCTTGAATTGTTTTTTTTTTTTTTTTTTTCTTTTTTGAGTAAGGTTAAAATTAGGTGGGCTTAGTAGCAGATGAGGCCATAATGTTTCGTTTCTCATAGTTTAGATGCTGTTATTGCGTTTAAGGTTCAAAGTTTCCTTTTGTTTAGTGTGTTTAAGCGAAGCATGTTGGAAAAATAACTCCTTTCTTTATATAGTTTATATAGGTAGGGTTCTAATTAATTTGATTATTGTTCTTTCCCCCTTCTGGTAATTCTATAACTGATCTTGATGCTCTCGCATTTTGAAAAGATTGTGCTGGTATGTTGAAATTATACTTGTCAATTTGCATGAGTTTTCTTTCTTTCTTTCTGTTTTATGAAAACGTTCAAGGATTTTGAACTGCTGATTCTAGATAAAGCGAATTACTCTCTTGGATGCCGAGTTTTATTATTTTGGAATATGCATATTTGTCTTTCGTCATTTGAGATAGGTTTATTGTTAAACTAGAGTGCCATTGTTTTGTTCTTCACTATTTCATGTTGTTCCATAAATGTTGTAATGAAAAGAATTGTTAGGAATTATCAATCCCATGCAAGTTACTGTTTTTATCTGAGTCAGGGAAGTAGTTCAATTAGATGAAATAAAGTGACTTGGCGAAGTTTTTGGGCTACCCAGGCCCATGTAGTTGCACTGACAGGGACCTTCTATGCAAACCTCCTGACCTATGTGCCAGGCTATCGGTTAGAGGATATGTGATGTAAATTTAATTTAGGTTGCGCATAGTCTTCACTACTTCATGTTGTGGGTGCTTCATATGAGCATGAAAAGTAAAATTACAGACCATTTTCATTGAACTATGTTTATTATAAAATAAAGTTTTTCCTAACTAATTATGAGGACTGTATTTGAAAGGGCATAGCCAAGTGCATAGTGCATATTTTTCACAGGACCTTGCTTACAAGTTGGGCGCAAGTTTAGGCTATCATCATTGTTTTAATATCGGCTGATATACCAGTATATCGGCCGAGATACCGGTATTTTATCCAAAATGATATGATAAGTGCAAAAATTTACCGGATATCGTTTTGGACTGATATGGGCTAATATATAGCCACGTGGCTGATATATCGGCCGATATCCGAGATGAATATCTGATATATAGGCCGATATAGTTACTTATTAGGATATTATTATTATTTTTTGTTTGAGAGATCGTTTTATTTTATTCTATGTTCATTGTGGTATTTCAATGATGTTTTTTATATGATGTTTGGAAAATAACTTATTTCTTTTAATAATGTCTTATATGTATTGATTATTGATATATCAACGGGTATTTAGTAACATATCGCGATATATCACCCGGTATTCGGTATCCGGTATATTTTTGCTGACCGGTATATCGCCGATATCTGATATTTAAAACACTGGCTATCACCAATAGTCAATAGATGGGAAAAAAGATCATTTGCAAATATTCCATCACTGGATGTAGGACCAGTTTGTGCGTGTATGTGGATACACAAATAGATATGGGGCAACGGATAAGGGAACAGATTATGGCTATTAGACTTGTTTAATTATTTATCATGCCAACCTCCTAGATGTCGTCAAGTTTGGATAAAATGGGTGACTTAAAATATGGAAAATTTAGGAGATTTCAGGGGGGACAGCAAGGGTGAATTAGAATATGACAGGGAGTAGCTTGTTTTGTAGACTGACTATAAAGCATAAACTTACAAATCTAAGAAAGGTGGACAGTGATTGCATATACCAAAGAAGTGAGTATCAATGAAGAGTGGCAGGGTTTTGGCAAAAGTGTGGTAAGGTGAATTATTATACTTCACATAGTATCAAGAACTTGAAAGGAGAACGTTTTCAAATTGCAGTGCCAGTATGAAGATTGAGCTGGAACTCTGAAATCTGATTTATGGAGATAATAGATTTA
The DNA here is from genome assembly GCA_038442645.1 of Agave tequilana. NCBI lineage: Eukaryota > Viridiplantae > Streptophyta > Magnoliopsida > Asparagales > Asparagaceae > Agave > Agave tequilana. Next base: position 4,318 of record JAVJIF010006185.1, read on the forward strand.
ATGTTTAAAGTGTAGTTTTCCTGGTGATGAATTGCTTCTGTACTAGTAACTGAAATAAGACAGCTGCTGCATGACATGAACTAAGAGGACTGCATAGAAACTGAGTTACTTGCCATGCGCAGATGGTTCAGAATGTTGGGCAATTAGGAAACATGTAAAATCTGAGTATAGAAGAAATGAGAATGCATAGATGGCTGAGTGAAAATATAAACATAAGATAAAATATGAATACATATGTAGGAAGTCACAAGTTACTCCTAATGAGGATAAATGAGGAGAATATATTGAGATCCTTATGTAGAGGGCCACTTAGAAAAAGTGAGAGGATCATGGTTATGGGACAATTTAGGACTAGAAGGAGGCCTAAATGAACTAGGATGGAGACAATTAAGAAGGATATGTTAAAGTTTCATGCTCTTAACTTGACGGACCTAAATAGAGTTGAATGGAAGAAAAAGATATGTAGCTGACCCCAAAAAATAGAGATAAAGGCTTTATTGTTGTTGTTTGTTTTTGTTTGTTTTGCTAAGGACAAATACATCTTTGTTCGTTCATGTCCCTATCAAGCTTTCAGTTCTTGTTGGAGAAGTTTCCTACTATTAGTTGTATATAGAAAATTATACTTAGAAAATTTGTAGGCGCGTTTTAGTCATTGTTTTCCTTTCTTTTATTCTTTTCTCTGTTCTCTTCCTTGCATTATGATGATGGTTTTTTATTTTCTTATTAGCTAAAAACTTGCATTGTTTGTTGATTTCAAATTTGCCCATACACTGGAAATTTCAGCTCTTCATTTAAAAATGAACTCATTTGCAGTTGTTTTCATTACCATATTTCCCACGTTCTAATTTTTGGGAACAAAAGGATGAAGAAGTGGCGTTACATGGACGCAAGATATGAGCATCCTGAAGGGTTCAATATGAGAACCTCCTGAAATCTGACGTAGAGACAAGGCTATATTAAGTAAATTGCAGATCTACATGCAAATATGTGTTTAGTTGTGTGTAATGGAAATCAACTAAAGAAATTGGTCATGCTTCACCAAAGTAACCTTGGACATTACAGATACAATAGTGTTAATGTCTTGCACGCAAAAATTGTTAGTATTTTGAGTGCCTCATATTCATTGGAAAAGAATTCAGGATCAAGTGGAGGTTTACAAGCTTCAGAGATCAAGCACGGACATGTACATAATTTGTGCATGTTATAAGTCGACTAGAAAGTCTTATTAGTCGACTTTTGTTTTAGCCCAGTCGACTTATACTTGAGTGTAGTCGACTAGTACTTGCCAACAGAAAGTTGGGTTCTCAGATTTTGTCAAAGTAGTTGATTAATAATTGGGTTAGTCGACTAATACATGTTATTAGTCAACTTGTACTAGAGTTTAGTTGACTAATGGCGGATCTGGCAGTTTTCTTTTCAGGTTATGTTTCCAGATTGGTTTGGATTCGAGCTTCCTTCTTTTTTTGAGGCGGTGTTGATTGTATTATTGAAGTTTGGGTTGGTTTAGGATCATCCTAAGGCCTATATAAACCCCTTGGGGTGGCCTTTTGAAGGCAAGTCAGGAAAATTTAAGAATTCAGGAGATTTTCACCATTGAGAGTTGTGTGAGAGAGATATTCTTGTAACTCTTGTATTTTCTCCTCTGTTTCAATAAAATTTCTCCCCTCCGACGTAGGCACTCTTGCCGAACCATGTTAAATCTGGTGTTCTTTAGTTGTGTGGTGATTTGTCTCAATTGCTTAGTAGTGGTAGATTTTCTACGTTTTCGCTTCCGCTGTTGAGCCTTCAACTCGGTGTTTCACTCTTGTTGTATCAGTGACTGATCACAACAATTGGTATCAGAGCCAGGTTAGCAAGACGACCACAACAACCAAGTTTGAGGTGGAGAAATTCGACGGGAAGTCTAACTTGTTGTGAAAGATGCGAATAGCATTGTTGCTCATGAAGGAGCGCACACACAAGGCCATGCTTGGTATTAAGAAGCCATCGAAGATAGGGGGATGATGCGTGGAATGACATCGACTTCCGCGCAAAGGTGACGATCATACTACGCCCATCAGACGCCCTCTATAACATCATGAACGAGGAGAGAACTGTTGATCTTTGTGTAGGCTGGAGAGCCTTTACATTACGAAGAGTTTGTCGAGCAAATTCTTCATGAAGAAGCAGCTATACAGCCTTCGGATGAAGGAAGGTACGTTTATTCTACAATATCTTAATGCTTTTAATAGGATTTTAGGCGACTTGTTGGCTCTAGAGGTTAAGCTAAAAGAAGAAGACAAAGCTCTTTTTGTTACTCTCTTCTCTTCCATTAAGTTATGACCACTTGGTGACCATCATCATGTATGATAATGAGACCTTAGAGTTAGAAGATGTCAAACAGATACTCCAAAACAACGTGCTGATGAAGAATATAGATTCTACAGACGAGACTTCAGGACTGGTTGTCAAGGGTCAAAGGGGGAGATCAAATAGTAGGGGGCTCAAAAGGGATCCAGAGGTTTCTAACAGTTTTGCTTGCTATTTTTGTAAGAAAACAGGGCACATGAAGAAGAATTGTATGAAATACAAGATGCTGAAGAAGAAAGGTAGTAAGAATTTTGATGAGGCTAGTGGAAAGGCAGATCAAGCCCGAGTTGTCGAACAGGCAGATGAGGATCCATGTGATGTCTTGACATCTCAGTCAGGAAAAAAATAAGTACTCAGATGCTTGGTTACTTGACTTGGGATGGCATATCACATGTGCCCAAAAAAAAGAGTGGTTCAGTACTTAAAGCCTTATGATGGAGGCTCTGTCCTGATGGGTATCGACGTCGTATGTAAGACGGTTGGCATTGACAACATCTGTATGAGGATGTTTGGACATGTTCGAACCCTCACGAACGTACATCACGTTCCAGATTTAAGGAAAAATCTTCTCTCGTTGGGAGCTTTGGAAGCTCGAGGGTACAAGTTTTCAGGTGTAGATAGAGATATTAAAGTTACCAAAGGCTCCATGACGATTCTCAAAGAAGAACGGACAGCAAATTTGTACAAGATGACAGAAATCATTAATGTTGGTGATGCTTCAGCAACAACAGAGAAAGAGGATATTACAAGGCTTTGACACATGCATCTTGGACACACGAGCGAGCGAGGTCTTTAAGCCCTACACAACGAAGGTGCTCTACCAGGTATCAAATATTGCAAATTTGATCTTTGTAAATTTTGTATCATGGGTAGACAACGTAGAGTAGTTTTCTTTATATCACAACACAAGACAAAAGGCTTACTATATCTCATACACACGGATGTGTGGGGATCTTCGCCATTAGCATCCATCTGAGGTGCTAGGTACTATGTTACATTCATAGATGACTTTTTCATGAGAGTTTGAGTATACTTTTTGATACAGAAATCGAAAGTATTTTAGAAGTTCAAGAAGTGAAAAACTATGGTGGAGAATCAGAAAAGGGCGAAAGGTGAATGTCTTGAGGTCCAACAATGGAGACAAGAATACCTCCACGGAATTCAAAACTTACTTAGCAGGAAAGGCATCAAATACCAGCTAAGTATTTCAAAGCGACCAGAACAAAATAGAGTAACAGAGCACATGAATCTGACACTTACAAAGTGTTCCCGCAGTATCAGGTTACAGGCTGACATGTCAGAAGGATTTTGGGCTTAGGCGGTGAATCATACGAGTTATCTAGTAAACTGATCACCATCTACAGCTGTCGATCTTCAGATTTTAGAGGAGATATAGCGAGGAGAGTCTGTAGATTATTCAACCTTACGGATTTGCGGTTGCCCGACGTATAGTTTGGTTGATAGTCAGAAAATGAACAAACTGGAGTCTAAGTCTAAGAAGTGTATCTTCATCGGGTTCACCAAAGGAGTCAAGGGTTTCAGACTTTGGAATCTCAAGATAAAGAGCCCTTTACCAGCAGAGATGTGGTCTTTGATGAAGAATCAATATTGCAAGAAAAATCAGAGACAGAGGATAAAGCGGTGGAGCTTCAGACAGTTCGACAGATACTCAAGAAAAGGGAGTTGAGTTCTCAGAGAGCCCTAAAAGGCCTGACGGGTCAGAAGAGGACTCCTCAAATTCAGATGGAGACGAACAGGAGATTACTCGAGCAATTTAGACCATTGAGGCGGTCAGTCCGAGTTACGGTGCCACCAACAAGGTATGGCTGGGAAAATGATCATGTCTCTTTCACATTAGTAATAGAAATATGGGATGCTAGTAGTTACAGGGAGGCGATCGGGGCAGATGACCACGATAAGTGGATTACAGCCATGGAGCAGGAGATGGAGTCTTTGGATAGAAATTTAACATGAAAATTGGTAGATCTTCCAAAGATCTTCAACGCAATAGGTTGCAGATATGTCTTTCACAAGAAGGACAATGAGTAGTACAAGACAAGGTTAGTTGCTAAGGGATATGCTCAGAAGGGGAGGGTATTGACTACAATGAGATCTTCTTTTCTGTAGTCAAATATACGTCTATTCGGATGTTATTGGCAATGTTAGCTCACTTTTATGTAGAGTTGGAGCCTATGAATGTTAAAACAACGTTCTGTACGGTGAGCTAAAGGAGAAGATATACATGAAGCAACCTGAAAGTTATATTCAGAAAGAACAAGAAACAAAGATGTGTCTTCTAAATAAGTTCCTCTATGGACTTAAGCAGTCTCTCAGTCAGTGATACAAATGGTTTGACTCTTTCATAATTAAGGCTAAATACAACCGATGTGAGTATGACAGTTGTGCCTATTTCAAGCAGAATGATGATCCGACATATTGTTATATGTGAATGATATGCTAATTGTTGTGAGAAACAAGACACATATTCAGGAGCTTAAAGCTCAGCTCAAGAAGAAATTCGACATGAAGAATTTTAGAGCAGCCAAAAAGATCTTAGGTATGGAGATCACTCGAGACAGAAGCCCAGGCAGACTTTGGCTATCTCAGGAGAACTACGTTCTCAAGGTGTTGGAAAATTCAACATGGAAGAAGCAAGATCGGTCACCACTCTTTTGGTATGTCACTTCAAATTATCCTCCAAGCAGTGTCCACAATCAACGGAAGAGGAGGAGAATATGTCTCGAGTATCATATGCTAGTGCGATGGGATCACTTATGTATATCATGGTCTGCACTAGGTCTGACTTAGCCTATGCAGTTAGTACAGTAAGTCGGTTCATGTCAAATCCAGTAAAGCAACATTGAAAAGCAGTGAAGTGGATGCTACGATATTTACTAGGACTGCGAGACTAGGCTTAGTGTTTTAGATATTGAAAATGGGGAAGCCTAGGGTATTACAAGGCTATGTTGATACAGATTATGCAAGAGATCTTGATCAGCGAAGATCTACGACGGGCTATGTGTTCACCGTAACTGAGTGCGTCATTAGTTGGAAGGTAGAGTTGTAAGATATTGTCGCTCTTTCAACGACAGAGGCAGAGTACATTGCCACAGTTGAGGCATCAAAAAAAGCTTTATGGTTGAGAGAATTGGTCAAGACTTTTGGTATAATGTAGGATTCAGTTCAAGTTCATTGCGACAGTCAGAGTGCTATTCATCTTGCTAAGGATCACATGTATCACAAGCGGATGAAGCACATTGATGTGAAGTATTACAAGATACGTCAATGGGTCATAGATGATAAGGTGATCGACTTGGTGAAGATCAGTATAAAGAAGAATCCAGCAGACATAATGACGATAACCATCTCGGTGGAGAAGTTCAGAGCATCTCTGAACTTTATTAAGGCTCTCCAAAGGTAAGGTGGATAACAGGCTCTTGAGAGGGAGCCATGGGGGAGAAACACGGTGAATGAAGCAGAAGTCAATTTTTACGAAGAGACTAAATGAACCTGAGTCAAGGTGGAGATTTTTAGTATTTTGAGTGCCTAATATTTATTGGAGAAGAATTCAGGATCAGGTGAAGGTGTTATAAGCTTCAGAGATTAAGTACGGACATGTATAGGATTTGTGCATGTTATAAGTCGGTTAGTAAGTCTTATTAGTGAACTTATATTTTAACCTAATTGACTTATACTTGGATATAATCCTTAGTAATTGCGAACAGAGAGTTGGGTTCTCTAATTTTGTCAGAGTAGTCGACTAATAATTGGGTATAGTCGACTAATATATGTTATTAGTCGACTTATACTAGGGTCCAGTCGACTAATGACAGATCTGACAATTTTCTTTTCAGGTTATGGTTCCAGTTTGGATTCGAGTTTTCTTCTTTTTCTGAAGCGGTATTGATTGTATTGTTGAAGTTTGTGTTAGACTAGGATCCTCCTAGGGCCTATATAAACCCCTTGGGGTGGCCTTTCGAAGGCAAGTCAAGAAAAGTTAAGAATTCAAGAGATTTCTACCATTGAGAGTTGTGTGAGAGAGATATTCTTGTAACTCTTGTATTTTCTTCTCTATTTTCAATAAAAATTTCTTCCCTCCTCCCCGTGGACATAGGCACTCTTGCCGAACCACATTAAATCTGGGGTATTTGGTTGTGTGACGATTTGTCTCAATTGCTTACTAGTGGTAGATCTTCTACGCTTCCGCTGCTGAGCCCTCAACTCGGTGTTTCACTCTTGTTGTATCGGTGACGGATCACAACAAAAACTTCAATGTTACAACGAAATTATGATTTTGTCAGAGTCATGTTATTTAAAGTGACATTGGAGCGTGCAAGAAGTGTCCTCGTGTGCCAGGTTCTCTAGTATCAAAGTGTCTTGAGTGACTGATACGTCAAAAGACTGACAATTTGAAGTGTGATAACACTGACTGGATGTGCCTATCTCTATATCTACCTGCCAATTGATCTTTGAGGTTCATGCATGACCTTCTTGCGTATACTTTTCTTTACAAGGAATTTGTACTGGTGGACGTCAGTTTAATAAGCGGTTGTTAAAGCTAGGTCAGTTTTTTCATGAAGCTTCTCAATTTTGAGTCCTTCCCAATGGCCAACCTTAGTATGGTGGAAGAAATATTGGCCAATGACGATCTTCATAAATGATTGTTATTTTAAATAACACCTTATCTTTGTTAAGTGTTTTCTTTTACTGCAACCTTCTAATTAGTTTACCGGAGTGAATAGGACAACTACTATTGCAAAATCTCTTCGAGTAGAGTTACTTTTGATATGCAAAGTAATGGCTAGCATATCAGGTTCTGGACTTCTGGGTGGAGATTAGCTGTCTACTATCCCATGTGGGTTTACTGCTTTTTTTTGTGATACATCATGTTACTTTTTGTGTGGGTTTACTGCATGTTTTGTGATACATGTGTTTTTTTTTTTTTTTTTTTTTTTTTTTTGTATTTTTAAAGTCTGAATGAATCTTTAAGCTGTGTAATTTTGTGGTAGAATTTGACTTTCATCATAACCTTTTTATTTTGTCTGCTATGTGAGATAGTATATCGACTTCATTGGTTTTCTCAAAGGTTATACGAAGTGATAGTTTATGCTTTTTCTATTTTGTTCTTGTATTATTTTTATTAATTTTTATTATATGAACACTTTGTTATGAGTTTTACCATATTCGTCATTGTTTCGTTCGGAAAATATCTTTTTCTGTGTCTGTTAAACACCCTGCTCTTTTTTCAGGGTGAAGAGCAGAATTTTCACGGGAGATGATATTGAGGTTAAGTTTATATTAGAGATTAAAGTTGGTTGCTGCTTTAACTCTAAAGATATGAAAGGGGGGAGCTCAAGTAAATTGAGAGTCAAAAATCTCTCTCTCACTCTCATTGCTCTAATCTGCTTGACACTTGTTATTTGGGCATGGGAGAAAACACCATTATTGACTACTTCCCTTCCACCTTTGGACCAGTTTGACATGAGGTCCGGCGTGCTTTCTCCAGGTTTGTCTCCTTGCTTTGTTGAGTGTACTTTTATGCGTTCAAGTTTTTTCTCTGTTCCTTATGGTTTTCTATTTTATCCGTATCTTTTCTTTCTAATTTTTCATTTTTGGATATAGTGACTTTTGTCGGAACTCCTCTTGTGACTCACTCAGTAAACAAAGATCAGAAGCCATCCGTACTGGAGGTCCCATCAGATCCGACCACAAAGGGAGTCCCATCAGATCCGTCCACTGAGGAAGCCCCATCGGGTCCATCCATAGAGGAAGTCACATCAAAACCAGCAAAAGATGACAATTTGTCAGCTACTATGAAGTCAGAACAAATACTTGGTAGTCCACCCAAGGGAGGTACAAAAGAAAACGCATCTGAAGAAACAAAAGATGGGAACAATATAAAAATGATTACTTCGGATAAGAAAGGTTAGTTTCTATGTTATTTCATGTATATAGTTTCCATCCTCAATATATTCCTCCTATTTATATTCATATAGTAAAGATTTAATAAGCAATTCTAAGAACCATTTATTCTTTGAATTTCCTTCCCTTATCAATTATGCTTTGATTTTAACTCTGTGTTTCTTGTTTATTTTATTCACAGTAATTAGAAATTTAGAATAACTGGATTTCATCATCTTTATATGCTTTTATTGAGTTTTCAGGGAACCAAAAGGAATAACCTATCATTTTTATTCACAGTAATTGAGCCCATAGTTACTCTTAACTGCCTTAATATATGTTTCTTGGATTTCTTAGTTGTTTATTCAATCAGAAGTCCAAGATTATTCAATTAAATCCCTGTTCTTGGTGTTTTTTCCCCCAAAATACCTAAGCAATCATGATCTTTAAATCTTGTAGAGTGCAACTATGCAAAGGGAAAATGGGTTGCAGACAGCAGGCGGCCATTATATTCAGGTTTGGGTTGTAAGCAATGGTTGTCGCAAATGTGGGCGTGTAGAGTCAATCAGCGCACAGATTTTGCCTATGAGAACTATCGGTGGCAGCCAAAAGATTGTGAGATGCCAGATTTTGAAGGCTCCAAATTTTTGACAAAGTAAGTTTAGCTTTAAAACATCCTTTATTTACCTGCATTATTTATTGAGCTTTAATGGGTTTTTGCATTCTGTTGCTGATGTATATTATCATGTAGCAATGCCCCATATATTAAATTATTTGGTTGGCTGCTCTTCAGGATGCAAGACAAAACAATTGCATTTGTGGGGGATTCTTTGGGAAGGCAACAGTTTCAATCTCTGATATGTATGGTCACCGGTGGACTAGAATATCCCTATGTGGAAGATATTGGTGGCCAATATGGCCTTGTCAAGGCACCTGGAGCAAAAAGACCTGATGGATGGGCTTATCGATTCTCAAGAACCAACACTACAATTCTATACTATTGGTCAGCAAGCCTCTGTGACTTGGAACCCATCAACAGAACTGATCCAGCTACTAGCTATGCAATGCATCTTGACCGCCCGCCAGCATTCTTAAAGCAGTATCTCCATAGGTTTGATGTCCTAGTCCTCAACACTGGACATCATTGGAACAGAGGGAAGCTCACTGGTAACCGATGGGTGATGTATGCTAATGGAATGCCTAACACTGATAGGAAGATAGCAGCAATAGGGAATGCAAAAAGTCTTACTATTCACAGTATTGCCAAGTGGATAGACTCAAAGCTTCCACAATATCCACGGCTAAAAGTTTTCTTTAGGACAATATCTCCTAGGCATTTTGCCAATGGGGACTGGAATACTGGGGGCATTGTGACAATACCCAGCCGTTGTCTGGGGGAAGTGATGTAACAAAAGATGGTTCTGATGACCCTGTTATCGAGGATGCCGTGAAGGGGACTAAGGTTAAACTGTTGGACATCACTGCTTTGTCCCAGTTAAGAGATGAGGGTCATGTATCAAAGTACAGTATTCGAGCCCAACCGGGCATGTATGATTGCTTGCATTGGTGCCTTCCAGGTATTCCTGATACATGGAACGAACTTCTTGCTGCGCAAGTATAAAGAATTTTTTAGGTGAATGCACAAAGAGCATTTGTTTTGTGTTGGTTGGACAATTTTCTGCACGGCAACCCTGTAGCTCATCCTAACATACTTAGAAGAAAGGGCAGGTGGGAAGAGTGGGGAAAATGCTATTTATCAAGACGCCTTCCTCCTTTTTGACATCTAGTTTCCTTCTACAGGATGCTCAAATTGTGGTGGAAATTGGACTGCAGTATGTGGAGTTATTTGTGATAGCCAGTTGGTGGAAACACTTGGAAGAGCTCATTCGAAGATTGGGCTGATGACGCCCTATTTACTGAGAACAGTGTATAACATCTGCTGCATGCTGATTCTGGAGTACAAAATGTCTGCATTTTATTATTTATGGTCCTTGTGAAATGTACGAGGTTGCTCATCTCCACCACAACAGCAGAACGAAAGTTTTCTGGCTTTACTTGATGTGAAGTGTTAAAGTTGTACTTGTGTTCTGTCTATTATTTGATATTTGAAGGCTGCAAAGCCTTGTATATTCTTATTCATTCGACAGTTGTTTGGGCACACTTAATTCTTGAATAAGAGCTAAAATTTTAGTCCTACCAACTTATGTCAGTGATATCTTCCAGTTGAGGATGTGATTTGTATTTAATCGGTAGCTTGTTTTGATATACCGAGCACTGAACAATTTCTGCCAGTTTATTCTGTTGAATTAATGTATTGTGACAAAGCTTGTTGATTATTCTTATGTCCTGTGGAGCTCAAGGACTTGTGATTTATTGTATACTGTCTACAACTATTATGACAAGTATTTAGCCATACTACACGATTCATTTGCCTTATGATTTTCTCGTTAATTTATCCTTCTTTAAAAAAAAATACACAAAATATATGAAAGTTATAAAGTTTATTTATATTTATATTCTGAATCTGATAGACTTGTGTCCCTTAGTTTGAGAGTAACGAAGCCAAAAAAATTTAATTCACAAAGAAAACTAATGGGAGGAAGTAACAAAAAGACAGTTCATTGTTCTCATTTCTTAACAAGTCTCATATCAAAGGATCACACTCACAATTAAAGCATATGTAGGAGAATTCAAGTATAGTAGTGCAAGTTGATAATTAAACTTTTCTCTAAAGTTAAGAAATCAATTATTAACTATTTTTTGTGAATTGAAAATTAAGAAAGATAAAAAAAAAAAATAGTCTTTTGGACGTCAAATGCAAATGCAATGCATACGTTTCTTTCTGGTAGAGAAAAATTGACAAAAAGGGTTAACAAAACGAAAGAAAACGAGTTCTAGTAAATTTTTATACAAGTTTTTCTAATTTTACAGATTACAATAAATAGAACATATAGATGATCGAACAATTGAATACCTTGCAAACTTTTCCGAGCGAGAAGAAATTTTGAGAGCTAGGCTTCTCTTTTCCTTCTTGTCCTGTCTTTTCGTTTCCCTTTCTCCTTCTTGAATAAGAGTACTTCAAAGATTTTCTAGAGCTATAGTTTGGGGATTTCTTTTGTTTTTCAAGAGAGTTGTTTGGGCAATTTGGACCCGGCCAGCCCAGCTCGAAAGGCCCAAGGCCCATATCCTCTCTTCGCTGTTATCGAGATAGAATTAGAAGATTGAATTAAATTCAAAGAGAGGTAATTAGATAAGATTTTAATGGAACTACTCTTTTTATGTTATTTAAAGATATAAATCTCTTATATATTTCGCTAGGTAGTTGATTTAATAGATTATGAATCTAAATTCATATTAAACTCAAATACTTCTTTGATTAGCATCAAGTGCACCGAGCACTTCCAAAATAACTAATCTATCACTCAGTTTATTTAAGAAATAAATATTTTACGTAGATATACTTTCGAACTACCTAGCTTAATTAGATACATGAGATAAATCTTTTATATACTTTGCTTTATTTAGATATACTTTCGAAATATGTAACGGTCAGATTTTGACCTTCATCAGGATCACGATACTTGTCCAGACATCGGGAGGCTCCACTTCTCTGTCAAAGGGCTCGTCTCATTTATAAGTCAGACATGGGCGCAAGAGGAAAGCCTTGGGACGTGCCCCGAGCCCACATCTAATCCGACATCACTTACTCCGAGCCACACGACTCTCTGAGACCTCACGACCAGTACAAGGATCCTCTCCTACCGATATAAGGACCCTTCTGAAGCCATTCAGGGCTCTGACAAGAAGACCGTCTGGGGCTTGCTACTACCGCGCTACATACCACTGGACAGTACGATCCCCGCGATTCACGGATCCAACTACGCTGCCTAATCATTCCCACATTCTAAACGTTACAACGCCTCTTCTTCAATACGGGTAGTTATGAATATTGGCGGATATCTTTGCATGGTGATCCTACAATCAAGCGGCGCGATCTGGGCGGCAAGGAGATCATAACATATGAATCATACAGTTATGGGGCTCCGAGATATCCGCACCCAAGAAGACAGCTCACGCTGGTATAAAATACATCTTATTCCCATTGAGTACTTTTTGCCCATCCATTTTGCGCGTACTTGATGGATTGACAAAAAGTATTCAAAATAGTTAATTTTTTATTTTTATTTACTTTAAATAACGTAGATCAACTTCAACGGAGTGGATCGTGTATTTGAATGTCGTGAGATTGAGTTTGAGTGGGAAGGATTCGGGCTCGAAATTTAATTTATTTATAATATAAATTGATAAGTTGTCATCCTAAAAAAGAGAAGAATATAAAATTCATATTTTGATGATAATTAAAATAATCAATTTGTTGCTAATCAATGTGTTTAGTGGTTGTGCCTCACTAAGATAGGTGGAGACAATTCGTAATTGGAGGATGGATGGAAAGCGATTCTAATTGCAAATCATATGCGGTGGTGGTGGAACAAGCTCCTTGATCAAATGACAATTTCAAATAAGCTACATCAAAGACCAAAGATCAAGAGGAGCAATATCAAGAATAAATTTTCATATCTTAGGAACTCCTATGAAAGTAAATTTGATGAACACACAGGATTTTTCTTAAGTCAAAATTCTTCAAACTTTCTTTAGATTGATCCTAGATGTCTTCATAAGCATTTTTCACTTTTTTGGATTATTTCATAAATTTTATCAAAATTATTTTGTGTGGAAGAATACCCTTTCACTTCTACTGCCGAAATTTATTGTGTCTAGTTATTAACTTTTTTAATACTGTTCTATACAAGATTGACTGAGAGAGAGAAATATTTTCATTTGTTTATCCTGATAATTCAAATTTTCCCATGTGAGCTTGTCTCGCTTTGTCCTCTTGCAAAGCAATCTGTAACCCTACTTGCCTAGAATGTTGCATTTGTTTATATATATATATATATATATATATATATATATATATATATATATATATATATATATATATAGGGGTTACTGTACCTCAGCCGCCAGCTGATAGAGTTTCTCAGCCGGCGAGACGTGGCAACATTATATCCACAAACTTCTCATAAATTTTGGCGGACAAAAACCTGAAAAATCCCGCCTAATTTACTATCAGTCACCTCAACATTGTATTTTCTAAAATACCCTCCTTCACAACTTTTTATCTTATGTAAAACATTTCCTTTCAAAAAAATTTACTGCTCTAAAATTTCACCTGATCATTCTGAAGAGATTAGTTCTATTGTTTCACAAATTTGATCCGTTTTTTAAAAAATATATTTGCAACACATGGCGGCAAAGAAATCATCCGCCGAAAAAGGTAATGGTGAAACGAAAGCAAATTTTTTTTAGGGTTTGTGGATTTTAATAGTTATAATTTTTTTCAGATTTATTTTCCGTTTCTGTCTCTTTGTTTTTTTGCAAAAACTTGGGACCATGGTCGCAAATAAGAGAGAGATTCTGAAACCTGAGATCATGAATAAATTTTTAAATTTATAAATTTTGTAACACAACGACAAAGGTCCTTTTTTTCAAGTTTTTTCATTTCCTTCTATTTTTACCATGGTCGTAGTATTTTGAAAAAAGCGATGTAGATGTATGCGAACTTGCTAATAGTTTTTTAAATTTTTTTTTCATATACTATATGTCAACCTCGGTCGCAGTTTTTAAAATTATATTTGCAGATCTCTGCGACTTAGATCGTAGAATTTTAAAATTTTAATTTTTTTTTGAACTTTTCGTTGTAGATGAATGCGACGTTGGTCGCAGTATATGAAACGTCCTTTGATTTTTATTCCCTACTTTGATGACATGGGGTCGCAGTTGTTTCAATATGCGTTGTAGTGTTATGCGACCATGGTCGCAGTATATTTAACGTCATTTATTTTTTCATTCCCGGGTCGCAGTTGTTTATATTTGCACTGTAAGTTTATACGACCTTGGTCGCAGTGTCTATCCGAATCGCAGTTGTTTATATTTACATTGTAGGCTTATGCAACCTTGGTCGCAGTGTCGATTCGGGTCGAGTTGTTTATATTTGCACTGTAGGCGTATGCGACCTTGGTTGCAGTGTCTATCCGAATCGCAGTTGTTTATATTTGCACTGTAGGCTTATGCGACCTTGATCGCAGTGTCGATTCGGGTCACAGTTGTTTATATTCGCACTGTAGGCTTATGCGACCTTGGTCACAGTGTCGACCCGGGTCGCAGTTGTTTACATTTGCACTGTAAGCTTATGCGACCTTGGTCGCAGTGTCGACCCGGGTCACAGTTGTTTACATTTGCACTGTAGGCTTATGCGACCCTGGTCGCAGTGTTTTAAAAATAATTTGCTTTTTATTCCCTTATAATTTTTAAATAATCATTGGTCTAAAATTTTTAATTTTTCTTCATCTATAGGTAAAGAACAGATGAAGGTTCGTCCTCTGAGATCGAGCCTAAAACCTATGTGCGAGTTCATAAAGAAATTCAAAAAGTACATTCAGGCCGATTTCGGGTCTAAAATCATCAAACTATACTGAGAATTTTAGACCAATATGATAGGGATACAAGAACCTTTAGAATTGGGGGCAAATAAATTGAGTTAACAGCGGAGGATGTTGCCCTAACTTTTGGTCTACCTATCATTGGGGTAGATTTATTATGAATAAGACCTGTACGATGAAGGACAGAGGGGTTATAAAACATTATTTCCCCAATATAAAGAAGATCACGAAAGTATCTATTGAAGAGGCTTTGGATGATCTTCTGGTCAAGAAAAGGAGGAGGGGTGAATTAGATGTGACAAAGGATGAACAGTTTGAGCAGCAAGTGACTTTACAGAAAATTATAAGAGACAGATAAAGACTTGTAGCTCAAGACTTTACTACAATAATCATCCTATACATGTCGGCCACTCTATTCTTTTCTGGCAGTAAATGCATGGTGTCGTGGTATATTGTGGAACAGATTGCCAATACGCAACTGCTGAGAACAATATGCTGGGCTAAAGCTCTTTGACAATTCCTGATTGAGTCAATGGACATCTTCAAGCACACCACGTACGATCTGCAAAGATGCTCCGTGCAAATTATTATAAGTATGAATATCAAATTTGGCCAACATTGTATGAAATTTTCCGATAATCTTGTGAATATTTGTGTAAACTAATTTAATTTTGCATTTTACAGTATTGGCTATGTGAGAGGGCTCTTATTTTTGAGCCGAGGTCTGGTTTGGAGGACAAAACCCCACGCGCAGTAAGATGGGACCTCCAAAACATTAGCAGATCTCTGCTTGAAGTTGATCTAAATGAGCTTGACACACATATCGTAAGTTGCAGTTCTTTTTATGTGCAGTACAAATAAACTGCGACCATGATCGCAGTATTGAGCTGCACGTTTCGCAGTTCATTTTATGTGCCGGACAAACAATGTGCGACCATGGTCGCATTCTCCTGATTATACCGTATACATTAAATGCGACCATGGTCGCAGTATTAAGCTGCAAGTCTTCGCAGTTAAATTTATGTGCCGGACAAACAAACTGCGACCATGGTCGCATTCTTATCATAAATATTTAATAAATAAACTGCGACCATGGTCGCAGTATAATTATTTTATTGTCTTGATTTTAACTTAATTTTTTATTTTTATTTTCAGATTTTGAGTCGAATGGCCAACATCTCTAATGATGAAAAAAATATGGTTGGCCTTCCTGTTGAAGGGGAAGAGGAGGAGGAAGAAGAAGAAGAAAATGAAGATGATGAGAAGAAGAAGAAGAAGGAAATACATATAATCAAGCTAACATCCCGACGGAAAAGGTGCCAGAAGCGGCCGAAATAATTGAGCAAGAAGAAACGAATGAGCAAGAACCTGTAAGTTCACCTAGAGGGGGAGTGAATAGGTGATGGTTAATCTAATGGTCACTTAATGCCAAATAATGCGGAA
The DNA here is from genome assembly GCA_038442645.1 of Agave tequilana. Lineage (NCBI taxonomy): Eukaryota > Viridiplantae > Streptophyta > Magnoliopsida > Asparagales > Asparagaceae > Agave > Agave tequilana. The sequence goes on from JAVJIF010006185.1 coordinate 20,514, forward strand.
GCTAAAACTAATTATGACCTAATAAAACTTCTTACACTAAACACCACGTATAACCAAAGAGTGTTGCCGAATTCCCCGTGAAGGGCTCTGGACAAACTCCTCTAGATTCCCCTTGAATGGGTTGAGGTGCCGCGTTGGCTCTCTTGGTTGAATACAAGTGTTAGCAACAATCCCACGCAAGTATATCAATTAAGCACACAATGAATATCTAGCATATAAAGATGAGCACAATAAAAGTATTGTAATACCCCGTTTCCAGATTACGTACTTAGTTGCGTATTCAGCTTTTCGATCGTATTTTTTCGATTTACTTCCTGTATTTGACCGATTTCACTTTCAAATATCATTTTCCAATATGCTAGATTTTCTAGGATTTTCTGGATTTTTCCTGAATTAAAATGAATTTCTTCAAAACCGGTGTCGACCAGTGTCGCTGATCGATTCCTGAAATTTTAATTCTCAAACAGTTAGGAATTTCTAGATGGTCCTTTAGACTTTATTTCTTAGAATCATATTCCCTACTTAAATACTTTTTCTGAGAATTTTATAAATTTATGAAAACTCCAACGGAGTCGGTAGATAACTGATTCCGGGATTTTTAGTTTTAAAACTATAAACTATTTCTTCAAACGAATTGCACCATGAGTCTTCAAATCTTATTCTTGATTTTTGGTAAAATTTTCAGGTCATTCCGAGATACTTGAATTTCGGACATTTTTTCAATAATCCCAAAATTTCACAATTTCCACCTCATTTCCCACTCACTTCCCCACCTAACCCACTCATTCTCTCTCTCTCCCACAGCCGGCCAAGTGGCTAGGTGAGGGACACCTCACTCCCCTCCCTTTTTGCAAGAAAACCCCTCTCTTCCACCTAAATTCCACCCCCTTTACAAAATCCCAAACATATAAAAGCTTTCCCCTTTGCATTCTACTCTTTTCTTCTCCACTTCAACAAAAGAGAAACCTTCACCAAAGTCTCTCCTCCTTCCTCAAACTGAACCCTAACTCCAAGAACACCCCAAGCTCTTCACCTCCAGCTCAAGCTACTACTTTGGAGCTTGGATCGTAGCTCTCTTCGTCGTCAAGGATCAATTAGGAGCTAACCGTCAACCACACTCTTTCCGGACTCGTAGAGCTTCAATCAAACGGTTCCAAGTGAGTATTTCACTCACCAAGACTTGAATTAGCCCTAGAACACTTGTATCTACACCTCTTGTACACCTAGGTCACCAAAAACCATGAATTGAACCATCAAACACAATTTCCAGAAAATCTTTCTGTCACTGTTTTTCCCACGATTAGTCGACTTACCCTAGGAGCTAGTCGACTAGAACACTTAGCTGAAACTTAGCTTTCTGAAAAACACAGTATTAGTCGACTTACCCCAAATATCAGTCGACTAATCTTTTCTGGACATAAATCTCAACTCTCTGGAAATCCCTATTAGTCGACTCCTGAATCCTCCTAGTCGACTAATCCTCCCTGGACCAGAAATCCAACTTTCTGTATCAACAGACTTAGTCGACTTAAGCATCTGTTAGTCGACTGGAGACCCCTATTAGTCGACTAACCCTTACCCCTAGTCGACTAATTCTGACTGTGTGTCATAGTTAATTTCTGTTCTGAATTTGGTTCTTATACTTGTTACATGTGTATTATATCTTGCTTGTTCATGCTTCAATACTGGCTCTACATGACCTATTACTGGATGGATGTATCTCTTGTTATCTCATGACTTATTATTGCATATACTCGTTTCATGACATGTTAAATAGTAAACATCACCACTTATCATGCCATCTCTTAAAACTAAGCATGATACACTTGACTTTTACATAAAAAGCACCAACTTACATATGGGTCGGGGGAAACATGCGGATATCGATACGTGTTCGTGTTTACAGTGGTATTAGGTATATTGTACAATCATATTCCGGTCTAACCTGAGAGCCTCCAGGGGACCGAGGGGAGTGCTTGCTCCCTATTCCTGAATACTGTCATGACAAAGGGCATACATAAGACCCTCCTGAATAGCCTAGCGGCTGGCTTCCGTCACCAAGCAACGGAACAATCCTGGACCGTTATCCCGGGCATGTACGGGGTCCACTGTAAACATAGTTCGTCGATACCCCGCTGTTTCCAATAACAACCTTGTATTACTAGGATATGGATCTATGTGCGCTGGGACGCTGGGTCACATAGCTAGATATCACAGTAAAGCAAGTAATAATAATAATAGACTAGAGCTATGCATTCATTCCTTTCTGACTTCAGTTCTATATGCTTTCCTTACCCGATGGTTTATATTCATTATACTGTTCCAGTTTTCCTTATTCTTGTATCCTAGCCATTTGGCCATATATATTGTTTATCGTTATATGTCTTGATTCCCTTGGATTTGCATATTCAGATTCCGAGGCTTGGGTCGAAGTGGAGCCATCCACCGAAGATCAGGCTTTCTTTAGTGAGCAGGCAGTTTAGTTCCGGTCCTCGTGCCAGACTTACCTTTTGACTCACGAGATCTTCTTTCCACTTGTGAGCTTTTTGTATACATATTTGTATATATCCCTTTTGGACTTGGTTATGATGTAATGCACATGTATCGTGTAATACTTTATAATATCTTGTGATGACTTTGTATGTGTGTATCTTGTGTTGGCATATATATGGATATCACGCCTTATCGTGTACTCTGATCCTTATTGTACTTTTATGCTTAGCGTATATACGTGGGGGCACCTTTTGACTAACGTATATACGTCGCAGTGACGTCCCCGTATCTGTGGAATCGGGGCGTTACAGGTTGGTATCAGAGCCTAGGATCTCACACCTAAAGTACAATCAAGCAGCAAATTAATAATTTGCTGATGCCAACTACAATGTACAAAGTTATCTAGTCCTTCTTGATTCCTCCTTGATTCCATCCCTTGTGTCCTAAATTCCTTCCATTTTTCCAATTCCAGTTATCTTTCACCGATCGGTATGGAGAGAAGGACGGGCCGTAACAACTCTGGGCAAGCCTCAAATGGACCCACTGGAGACCATGTGGATATTCTGAGAGTCATTCAGACTATGATGGGGAACCAGCAGCAGCAGACGGAGCTCCTCCGGCAGGAATTGGCAGCTCCCAAGGAGCAGAGGCCCGGAAATGTATCGGACTTCAGGCGGCTGCAACCAGCCATCTTCACGGGAGAAGAGAAGCCCTTGGATGCTGAGCAATGGCTGACAGATACCGCAGACTTGTTGAATGCGGCCAGGGTACCGAAGGAGAATCAAGTGGAGGTCGCCAAGATTCAGCTGAAGGACATAGCCAGAACTTGGTGGCTAGCTGAGGAGGCCAGACTGGAGAAGCCTGTCACCTGGGACACGTTCTCCAAGAGTTTCTACAACAGATTCTTCCCTGCTACTGCTCAGAAAGACATGAAAGAGCAGTTTATCAGGCTTCAGCAAGGGAGCAAGTCCGTGGACGAGTATGCTGCAGAGTTTCTTAGATTGAGCCGCTTTGCTCCGTACATGGTAACGGACGAGGAGAAGCGGGCAAGTAGGTTCCAGCAGGGCTTGCAGATGGACATTCAGATGTTCTTAATGCCCCAACAGCTGAAGACTTATTCGGAGGTTCTCACCATAGCTCGAGAAGTTGAGCGTGGGCTTGAGAAGAAGCAAGAGGATCAGATGAGGAACCAGGCCATGAAGAGGCCGTTTCCACCAATGGGGAGAGGAGGCCCATTCAGAGCAGCGAAGGTGCAGATGAGGCAGCAATTCAGACCAGCTCCTTACCAGGCGGGCCAACCATCGACCTTCTGCAGTTATTGTCAGAAACCGGGCCACATTCGTCAGAATTGCCGTAGGGCAAATGGATTGTGTTTGGTGTGTGGATCCAGGGATCATTCTATAGAAGCCTGTCCGCACAGAAGGATGGGGATAGCCGGTCAAGCTTTGCCAGCACTTCCAGGACCCAATGGACAGAGGGCGCTTCCAGGGCCACCGGGGCAGAGGAATCAGGGACCAGTGATGAGGAGAGCTCTTCCCCTTCCTCCACAGCATGTTGTTCGCCCGGTCCAGAGGGGAGCTAGGACAGCAGCAGGGCGTGGAAGAGGTCAAGCCTACAATTTGACAGAAGTGGAAGCTGAGACTTCTGAGGAGGTGATAACAGGTAATATCAGGGTGCATTCTCAACCTGTTTTAGCCCTCTTCGATTCCGGTGCTTCACATTGTTTTATCTCAGATCATTTTGTGGCATTGCATTCCATACCTGTTAAATCTTTAGACCACAAGTGGGAGATTAGTACTGGGAATGGAGTAGTCATGTCTTCTAGGGTCTGTGCTGATTGTCCAGTGAAACTTTGTGATAAGACCTTGGCCATAGATATGCTCGTGCTAGACACTAAAGGGTACGACGTAATCTTAGGCATGACCTGGCTCAGTCAGTACCATGCAGTTATTGACTGTAGGGAGAAGAAGATTATTTTCAGGATCCCCCGTCAACCGGAATTTCAATTTAGTGGTGAGGTGAAGTCTAACAAGAGAAAGACTCGGTTGACTACTTCGGAGGTTCAGAAAGGAGTACCGGTGTGGGATGAATTTCCAGGAGTGTTTGCTGAGATCTCAGGACTGCCACCTAAAAGGGTGATCGAGTTCTCAATTGATACTGTGCCTGGGACAGCTCCTATATCTAAGGCTCCGTACAGGATGGCACCGACGGAGTTAGAGATTCTGAAGAAGCAGCTGCAGGAATACTCAGACAAGGGATTGATTCGGCCAAGTGCTTCACCATGGGGAGCTCCAGTGCTTTTGGTGAACAAGAAGGATGGTGGTAAGAGGCTTTGCATTGATTACAGGGAATTGAACAAGGTTACCATCAAGAACAAGTATCCCTTGCCAAGGATTGATGATTTGTTTGATCAGCTTCATGGAGCCCGGGTATTCTCTAAATTGGATTTGCAGTCAGGGTACCATCAGCTAAGGATGAAGACAGAGGATATCCCGAAGACGGCATTCAGGACCCGTTATGGCCACTATGAATTTCTAGTTATGCCTTTCGGAGTCACCAATGCCCCTGCAGTTTTCATGGATTTGATGAACCGAGTGTTCTCGCCCTACTTGGACCAGTTCGTTGTTGTCTTCATAGATGACATCTTGATCTACTCCAAGAACAACAAGGAGCATGCAGAACACTTGAGGATTGTGTTGCAGACCCTCCAGCAGGAGCAGCTTCATGCCAAGAGGAGCAAGTGTGACTTCTGGTTGGACAGTATAGCCTTCCTTGGACACATTGTTTCAGCAGAAGGAATCGCGGTGGATCCCAGCAAGGTCCAAGCAGTGAAGGATTGGCCAATTCCGAGGACGGTGACTGAGGTTAAGAGTTTTCTTGGACTAGCAGGATATTACAGACGCTTTGTCCAGGATTTCTCTAGGATTGCAGCCCCGTTGACCAAGCTCACTCGGAAAGGAGAAAGGTACATTTGGACTGGGGAATGTACTGCAGCATTTGAGCAGTTGAAGCAGAGGCTCATTTCAGCTCCAATCCTGAAGACTCCCTCGGGTAGAGGAGGGATGGTCATTTTCAGTGATGCATCAGGGAAAGGCCTGGGGTGTGTACTTATGCAACATGATCATGTCATAGCATATGCATCCAGGCAACTGAAGACTCATGAGCGGAATTACCCAACTCATGACTTGGAGCTTGCAGCTGTGATATTTGCCTTGAAGATTTGGAGGCATTATCTTCTGGGAGATAGGGTGTTGATATACACGGATCACAAGAGCCTCAAGTATATTTTCTCACAGAAAGAGTTGAACATGAGGCAGAGGCGGTGGCTGGAGCTGATGGCGGACTATGATATTGACTTGCAATACCATCCAGGCAAGGTCAATACAGTACCGGATGCACTGAGCAGGATGCCAGAGAATAGGGTGCTTGTCCAAATCACTCAGCAGAAGGAGTTGATTCAGGACATTATCAGATTGGACTTGATGTTGGTTCGAGGAGCTGAGGAGGCAGGACAGTACATGGCTTTGCAGATTCAGTCAACATTGATAGATGAGATCAAGGAAGCTCAGAAGGAAGATCCCAGATTGCAGCAGTTCCGAGCTCAGGTAGAGGCTGGATTGAGGACTGATATCAGTATTCATCCGGATGGTGCCTTATATTTTGGTAGCAGGCTTTGTGTTCCCCAAGGAGAAGTTCGGCAGAAGATTTTGGCGGAAGCTCACAGTTCAGCATATTCCATCCACCCAGGGGGAAACAAGATGTATCAGGATATGGAGAAGCAGTTTTGGTGGAATGCCATGAAGAGGGAGATAGCCCAGTTTGTTGCCAAGTGCTTGGTTTGTCAACAGATAAAGATTGAGCATCAGAGGACGGCGGGACTTCTGCAACCTTTACCGATTCCCGAGTGGAAGTGGGAGCACATTACCATGGATTTTGTCACGGCATTACCTCGAAGTCCTAAAGGTAATAATGCTGTGTGGGTAATCATTGACCGTCTCACTAAGTCAGCTCACTTCATACCATTCAGGGTGGGTCAATCAACGGAGGTTCTGGCAGACAAGTACATGAAGGAGATAGTTCATCTTCATGGAGTTCCAGTCAGTATTGTTTCAGACAGAGACACCAGATTCAGATCCCATTTCTGGGAGAGTCTCCAAGAAAGTCTAGGGACTCGTCTGAAATTCAGTACATCATATCATCCTCAAACAGACGGACAATCTGAGAGGACTATCCAGATTCTTGAGGATATGTTGAGGGCCTGCATGATTGAATTCCAGGGATCATGGGAAGACCATCTTCACTTGGCGGAGTTTTCTTATAATAACAGTTATCAAGCAAGTATCAAGATGGCACCATTGGAAGCATTGTATGGGAGGAAGTGTAGGTCCCCGATTTGTTGGGATGAAGTCGGTGAGAGAAGACTTTTGGGGCCAGAGATTCTGATTCAGACAACAGACAAGGTCAGGATTATCAGAGATCACCTCAGGGCAGCGCAGAGTCGGCAGAAGAGTTGGGCAGACACACTGAGAAGGCCATTGGAATTCCAGACAGGAAATCATGTATTCCTGAAGATATCTCCTACTAAGGGAGTAATCCGGTTCGGTACTCGTGGAAAACTTAGTCCGAGATATATCGGCCCATTTGAGATTTTGGATCGAGTGGGAGACGTGTCTTATAGATTGGCATTACCGCCATCTTTGGACGGAGTTCACAATGTTTTCCACGTGTCACAGTTGAGGAAGTATGTGAAAGATGATAGTCACATCCTGGATCACTCCGAACTGGAACTACAACCGGATTTGTCATATCAAGAGCAGCCGATGGCCATTTTGGACAGGAGTGTCAAGACATTGAAGAACAGAGCCATACCATTAGTGTTGGTGTCTTGGAACCGGCATGCACCAGGAGAGGCCACATGGGAACGGGAGGATGTTATCCGAGAGCGTTACCCTCAACTCTTCACATCTTGATTTGGTAAAAACTCTTTCCTTCTATTCTTTTCTACTGTTATCTTTCCTCTTATCCTTATCTATCTGTTACCTTTCCTGTTACCTTTCACCTTATGAAATTTCGAGGACGAAATTTTTGTAAGGTGGGTGGATTGTAATACCCCGTTTCCAGATTACGTACTTAGTTGCGTATTCAGCTTTTCGATCGTATTTTTTCGATTTACTTCCTGTATTTGACCGATTTCACTTTCAAATATCATTTTCTAATATGCTAGATTTTCTAGGATTTTCTGGATTTTTCCTGAATTAAAATGAATTTCTTCAAAACCGGTGTCGACCAGTGTCGCTGATCGATTCCTGGAATTTTAATTCTCAAACAGTTAGGAATTTCTAGATGGTCCTTTAGACTTTATTTCTTAGAATCATATTCCCTACTTAAATACTTTTTCTGAGAATTTTATAAATTTATGAAAACTCCAACGGAGTCGGTAGATAACTGATTCCGGGATTTTTAGTTTTAAAACTATAAACTATTTCTTCAAACGAATTGCACCATGAGTCTTCAAATCTTATTCTTGATTTTTGGTAAAATTTTCAGGTCATTCCGAGATACTTGAATTTCGGACATTTTTTCAATAATCCCAAAATTTCACAATTTCCACCTCATTTCCCACTCACTTCCCCACCTAACCCCACTCATTCTCTCTCTCTCCCACAGTCGGCCAAGTGGCTAGGTGAGGGACACCTCACTCCCCTCCCTTTTTGCAAGAAAACCCCTCTCTTCCACCTAAATTCCACCCCCTTTACAAAATCCCAAACATATAAAAGCTTTCCCCTTTGCATTCTACTCTTTTCTTCTCCACTTCAACAAAAGAGAAACCTTCACCAAAGTCTCTCCTCCTTCCTCAAACTGAACCCTAGCTCCAAGAACACCCCAAGCTCTTCACCTCCAGCTCAAGCTACTACTTTGGAGCTTGGATCGTAGCTCTCTTCGTCGTCAAGGATCAATTAGGAGCTAACCGTCAACCACACTCTTTCCGGACTCGTAGAGCTTCAATCAAACGGTTCCAAGTGAGTATTTCACTCACCAAGACTTGAATTAGCCCTAGAACACTTGTATCTACACCTCTTGTACACCTAGGTCACCAAAAAACCATGAATTGAACCATCAAACACAATTTCCAGAAAATCTGTTCTGTCACTGTTTTTCCCACGATTAGTCGACTTACCCTAGGAGCTAGTCGACTAGAACACTTAGCTGAAACTTAGCTTTCTGGAAAACACAGTATTAGTCGACTTACCCCAAATATCAGTCGACTAATCTTTTCTGGACATAAATCTCAACTCTCTGGAAATCCCTATTAGTCGACTCCTGAATCCTCCTAGTCGACTAATCCTCCCTGGACCAGAAATCCAACTTTCTGTATCAACAGACTTAGTCGACTTAAGCATCTGTTAGTCGACTGGAGACCCCTATTAGTCGACTAACCCTTACCCCTAGTCGACTAATTCTGACTGTGTGTCATAGTTAATTTCTGTTCTGAATTTGGTTCTTATACTTGTTACATGTGTATTATATCTTGCTTGTTCATGCTTCAATACTGGCTCTACATGACCTATTACTGGATGGATGTATCTCTTGTTATCTCATGACTTATTATTGCATATACTCGTTTCATGACATGTTAAATAGTAAACATCACCACTTATCATGCCATCTCTTAAAACTAAGCATGATACACTTGACTTTTACATAAAAAGCACCAACTTACATATGGGTCGGGGGAAACATGCGGATATCGATACGTGTTCGTGTTTACAGTGGTATTAGGTATATTGTACAATCATATTCCGGTCTAACCTGAGAGCCTCCAGGGGACCGAGGGGAGTGCTTGCTCCCTATTCCTGAATACTGTCATGACAAAGGGCATACATAAGACCCTCCTGAATAGCCTAGAGGCTGGCTTCCGTCACCAAGCAACGGAACAATCCTGGACCGTTATCCCGGGCATGTACGGGGTCCACTGTAAACATAGTTCGTCGATACCCCGCTGTTTCCAATAACAACCTTGTATTACTAGGATATGGATCTATGTGCGCTGGGACGCTGGGTCACATAGCTAGATATCACAGTAAAGCAAGTAATAATAATAATAGACTAGAGCTATGCATTCATTCCTTTCTGACTTCAGTTCTATATGCTTTCCTTACCCGATGGTTTATATTCATTATACTGTTCCAGTTTTCCTTATTCTTGTATCCTAGCCATTTGGCCATATATATTGTTTATCGTTATATGTCTTGATTCCCTTGGATTTGCATATTCAGATTCCGAGGCTTGGGTCGAAGTGGAGCCATCCACCGAAGATCAGGCTTTCTTTAGTGAGCAGGCAGTTTAGTTCCGGTCCTCGTGCCAGACTTACCTTTTGACTCACGAGATCTTCTTTCCACTTGTGAGCTTTTTGTATACATATTTGTATATATCCCTTTTGGACTTGGTTATGATGTAATGCACATGTATCGTGTAATACTTTATAATATCTTGTGATGACTTTGTATGTGTGTATCTTGTGTTGGCATATATATGGATATCACGCCTTATCGTGTACTCTGATCCTTATTGTACTTTTATGCTTAGCGTATATACGTGGGGGCACCTTTTGACTAACGTATATACGTCGCAGTGACGTCCCCGTATCTGTGGAATCGGGGCGTTACAAGTATGCAAGATATAAAAGAGACAAAGAGAGAGAGAGAGAGTGAGCAATCGCAAACATAAGGAATTTGTTTCGAGGTTCGAGCACACTTGCTCTACATCCCCGCCTTCGACACACGAAGGATTTCCACTATGCAAGATCCCAATGGATCTCTCCTCGGTGCCGCAACACCTACAAGCCCTCGGACTCCCTAGTCCCGTACACACGCAAGCTCACTAGCTCGCCGAGGCCGCACCTCAAACCACCGAGTTCACACAAGAACTCTAAACCACCACGAGCACACTTGCCCGTCTCCTCAAAGTACAAAGATGAAATCTTTGGTGATCTACAACACTTTGATCACCAATTACAAACTCTCACAACACAATCCTATGGATAGATAAGGCAATGGATAGCTCAAGTGATTGTGAGAAAGCAAGGAAAGAACTATGGTGAAAAACTCAAGAAATCACTTTAAACACTCTTGTTAAAATCTTCCCTTTAGATAGAAAATATTTGCTCTCTATTTTGTGGAGAAAAACTTCTGAAAAGAGTGGGAAAAACTGGCTCAAAGCTCTCCTAAAATCTTGGCTCAAAACAATGACCAAACCCCCAAATTTATAGGCCAGAAAAATATAGCCGTTGGGGTCTGTCAGGCCTGCCGGTCGACCCGGCCGGTCGACCCGTAACGGTCAAAAATCCGACCGTTAGAGCCTCCGGTCGACCCGCCCGGTCGACCCAGAAGAACAGAGAGCACTGCTCTCAGTTCCGGTCGACCGCCCGGTCGACCCGCCCACTGAACTGACAGACGTGCACGGTTCTGTGCACGTCGGTCGACCCTTGCGGTCGACTTGCCCTTGGTTCCGGTCGACCCGCCCGGTCGACCGACCTCTGTGCAATGGGTTAACTTGGAGCATAGTTTTGAGGTCTAAAACGTTCGAATTGGGGAATAAGAATATAGGATGAAGTTGTAGATATTGAAGTCTTCTTTCTAATGAAACTTACATCAAATCAATATCAATTCAGAATTGAAAGTTATCAATAAAATACTAAAAGGTATCAAATCAGAAACTGTAAACTGTTTTTAGAACAAGAACAGACTTCAACCCAATATTTGACATTCTTAACATTTAAATCAAAAAATTATTATTGAATATTAAATATAGCTCTGAAAGTCATCTTTAAAATGCAATTAAAATCATGTTAATTAAATATAAGAATCAAAAGTTATGACTAGAAAACTAAAAGAATGTCGAGCAGATCAGCAGAACGGTCGGCCGCCCGGTCGGCCGCCCGGTCGACCGAGAAAACCCGAGAGTTCTAAAATGGTTTTGGTTAAAAACACATGTATATTTGAAACACCAAAATCAAAACGATATTTTTCTAGAACTAAAAATCTTTTATGAAAACACATATAAATCAAGAGTGTGTGTGTGATATGAACTTGAGCAATCCACCAACTATTCTATCATTTACATTTTAACTAAAACAAAATCTTATAAAAACAACCTAGACACAAGTCTTGATCTTGAAGTCTTCCCTTGAAGTCTTCTCATCTTCTTGACTTGGTCCAAGCTTGATCCAAAAGCTCCTTGGATCACGCCGTGCTAGCTCCAAATCTTGACATTTTATCCTTTGTTGAGCTATGCACCTACTAAGATCTTGATAATGAATCTGTCACTAATTAAACACAAGATCATTAGTAATCATAAATTCATGAGTTGATCATCATCAAAACTAGGGTGATAGGCCTTTGGGCCAACAATCTCCCCCTTTTTGATGATGACATAACTCATGAAGTTATATATGCATGGATTAAAGTAAAGCTTCAAAGAAGCTCCCCCTTAACTCATGCATAGACATAAATAATAAGATATGGCAATGAAGCACATAAACATGTATGCAAATGAATGACATGTTTATTTGGTATGCATGATAAAAACTAAACACAAGTATGCATATAAACTCAAAATCTTTCTCCCCCTTTTTGTTAATCATCAACAAAGGGTTCAAAGTAAAATCAAATCAAACAAATTTTTCTCCCCCTTTTTGTCAAAAATAAAGAGATCAAGAAGGGGTAATACAAATTAATCAATAAAGATTTATATGCGATATACATTCATGAAGAGGAAGACGCTAAGTTAACTTCCCTACACATATGCATTACATGAAGAAGGGATGATAAGCCCTAACTCACATAACACATATTATGTAATGCATAAGAGATGTGAAGCTCCCCCTACACACGTATATCATATAAAGAAGAGTTGTCAAGCTCCTCAATTTATAATATACTCAACATGAATCTATATGTAGAAGAGATGTTAAGCTCTCCTTGCATATAGGAAATACAAATCAAAAAATTTTGAATTAAAACAAATTTTGAACTTTTCTTAATAAAACACATTTTGAGATATCAAGTAAACATTTTTTTTTATTTTGATATCAATTTTGAAAACATATTGCATAAGCTTTAAGAGTTACCAAATGAAAGTTGAATTAGGCTTAGCATATACATTGTGTTTTAAGAACAATCGATTCACTATCTTAAAGCACAAAAGATCACATGTATGAAAAGATAATACCAATAGAAATTGATATAATTTAAATTTGAAAGCATTCATACATACAATCAAAATATGAGTATATATATAAAAAATCATATTGATACCAATTAAAAATATCCAATGATACCAATTGAAGAGTAAGCTTATCATATACTCTACCATATGAAGAATTTGCACTAGTTAATATGAAAATGTTTTAAAACTAGTACGGAATCCTTCAAGTAAGGAATAAAGCAAAAATGTCAATTAATCTCAATATTCCTTTAAATCATGAAGACATGAAAATCATCACACATTTTTTTTATTTAAAAACAAAATTTATATTTCAAGATATATGTATGTTTTGACAACACAATAAGTATACATACATATCTCTTAAACACAATTGAGTCCATATGAATAGATTTGCATTAAAGGCAAATGACTCAAGAGGTATACATGTATATCTTAAAGTTTGGCAAAATACACATATACATGAAATGAAAACACATGGTCATAAATCAAATTCAAAAAGTGAGAATACAAGTTTAAAAATGTATGTATCATCAAAACCAAGCAATACAAGCATATTTCATGGGTTCAAATAAGCATTCAAGCACAAATATAAATAGATTTATTTGTGGCCCACGATATGTACAAGTATAAATCCTAGTGTTGACAAAAACTAACATATAAACTAATATTCAAATCATGAAGCATCAAATCTTTTAGATCACAAAAGAATTTATCCATATAATTGAAATAAAGTAGGATCATGTGGATAATCTTATAAATTAATAGATGAATAGATAACTAGTTTAGATTGATTTTGAATAACTAGTTAAAGATCCTTCAAATAACATCAAATCATATGTTTTTCATAAAATATAACTAGATACACAAAAATTTAAGCACTCATGGTCTATAAGGCTCAAAATGATTTTAACAAAAGTGTGAGTGTTAAACGATCAAGTAAATAGCATTTTTATGAAAATAGTCAATGAAGCTCAAAAAGATCATAAGTCACATTTTTTTTTTTAACAAAAACACGAAAAATCATTTTTCATCAAAATACTAATCTTCATGGTATATGTATGATTAATCCAATCCTAACAATACACATACATATCCCAAATCTAAAAGATTCTATTAATGATGTTTGCATGAAGGCAAGAGACTCACGGGTATACATGTATATTTATTAGATTTGAATTAAAAATACATATACATGAAGTAAAGCATAAAAATAAGGCAAAACATGTATAAAAGAGAATCATCAAAACTAGTCTATACATATGCATATAGTGGATACAAATGAGCATGAAGTTCAATTATATATGAATCAATTGTAATTCACTATTTGTATATGTATACATGCAAGTTTGACACATTCTACATCTAAGCATGTAAATACCACATGAAGCACACAAAAATATGAACATGCTATGAATATGATAAATGAACTAGCATGAATATAAAAAGTAGGAGTTTAGAGATTGTTATCAAATCCAAATCTCCTAACATGGTGGTTGTCCCACCAAAGCTCCTTGATAGTGATGCATCCCAAAAGTATGTCCATCATATCCAAGTGCATCCACTACCAAGGCACCAATCCCCTCACGTTTTGTGAGAGCCCTCACCTACATCAAAAGCAAATGGTGGGGGTTTTGGTACCCATATTTTCTTGGGTCCTTTGGGGTTAGTCTTGTAAGGCACCCAAAAATTTTTATTATTAGCAAAATTAAAATGATGCAATCTATCATAACAAAACTTTGCTAAATGGCCTTTGCGGCCACAATGTGTACATATGTACACCTTAGTATGCTTATGTGTAGGAGTGTGATCATTTTGTGCAACATAAGCAAATGTATGGTTATGATGTGCATGAATGTGTGGAGTTTGTTTCTTTGAAAACATTGACTCCAACCTAGAATGATTAAAAGCACAAGAGTTCAAAGTTGAACTCAAATCATCCATTTTATTTTTCAAATCTTTAATCTCATTAGTGGTGGCATGAAAAGCATGATGAGATAAAGAATCACTTTTCTTTTTCTTTTTAGAAACAAATTCTTTTTCTTTTTCAACAAATTTTCTTTTCAAAGTAATATTTTCTTGAAAAACAACTTCTTTTTGTTTCTCCACCAAATCAATCTTATTTTTCAAAGATATATTCCCTTCACATAAATCATTCAATTTTAACATGAGGGAAACATTTTCATTTTTCAAAACTTCCTTTTGTTTTTCTAAACAAGCAATTTTAGTTTTAAAAGAATCGTTCTCTTTTAGCATGTAATCAAAATTCTTTTTCAAATTATTATTTTCTTTTCTAAGCATGCAAAGTTATCTCTAAATGAATCATGCTCTTTATGCATGCAAGCAATGTTTTTTTTCAAATTTTATTTTTCTTTTTAAGCATGTCATATTTTTCAAGCACAAGTTGACAAAAGGTAGTAAGCTCATCATATGACATGTCTTCATCATCGGATTCGGTGTTTACCTCAAGGGGGTTATCCCCTTGGACCATATAGCATACGTTGGAGATGTCGCTTCCAACATCCGAATCGCTCCCGGCATAATATAGATCCTTTTCGCCAAGGGAGGTGATGATGTTCCAAGCTAAAAAAGCCGATTCAACATTAGAAACCCTAGAAAGATATTCATCATTTATGGTACATTTCAAAGCATGAATGGCTTTAGCATTAGCCTCAAAGTACTTGCTATTATTAACATAAGAATCATTAGTGGTAGCAAGATATACATGAATGCCTAAGGCCTTGAGGTACAATGACATCTTAACCTTCCAAATTTGGATGTTAAGAATGTCAAAGGTGGGTGGTGACATGAACTCCATAGGTGTGTGTACAAATCTTGTGATTAGCCTAAAATGGAGGATCTTTAACTCTAGGTTGTTAGACCCAAATCAGAGTACCAAGCTCTGATACCAATTGTAAGTTCACCTAGAGGGGGGGTGAATAGGTGATGGCTAATCTAATGGTCACTTAATGCCAAATAATGCGGAAGCTAAAACTAATTATGACCTAATAAAACTTCTTACACTAAACACCACGTATAACCAAAGAGTGTTGCCGAATTCCCCGTGAAGGGCTCTGGACAAACTCCTCTAGATTCCCCTTGAATGGGTTGAGATGCCGCGTTGGCTCTCTTGGTTGAATACAAGTGTTAGCAACAATCCCACGCAAGTATATCAATTAAGCACACAATGAATATCTAACATATAAAGATGAGCACAATAAAAGTATGCAAGATATAAAAGAGACAAAGAGAGAGAGAGAGTGAGCAATCGCAAACACAAGGAATTTGTTTCGAGGTTCGAGCACACTTGCTCTACATCCCCGCCTTCGACACACGAAGGATTTCCACTATGCAAGATCCCAATGGATCTCTCCTCGGTGCCGCAACACCTACAAGCCCTCGGACTCCCTAGTCCCATACACACGCAAGCTCACTAGCTCGTCGAGGCCGCACCTCAAACCACCGAGTTCACACAAGAACTCTAAACCACCACGAGCACACTTGCCCGTCTCCTCAAAGTACAAAGATGAAATCTTTGGTGATCTACAATACTTTGATCACCAATTACAAACTCTCACAACACAATCCTATGGATAGATAAGGCAATGGATAGCTCAAGTGATTGTGAGAAAGCAAGGAAAGAATTATGGTGAAAAACTCAAGAAATCACTTTAAACACTCTTGTTAAAATCTTCCCTTTAGATAGGAAATATTTGCTCTCTATTTTGTGGAGAAAAACTTCTGAAAAGAGTGGGAAAAACTGGCTCAAAGCTCTCCTAAAATCTTGGCTCAAAACAATGACCAAACCCCCAAATTTATAGGCCAGAAAAATATAGCCGTTGGGGTCTGTCAGGCCTGCTTGTCGACCCGGCCGGTCGACCCGTAACGGTCAAAAATCCGACCGTTGGAGCCTCCGGTCGACCCGCCCGGTCGACCCAGAAGAACAGAGAGCACTGCTCTCAGTTCCAGTCGACCCGCCCGGTCGACCCGCCCACTGAACTGACAGACGTGCACGGTTCTGTGCACGTCGGTCGACCCTTGCGGTCGACCTGCCCTTGGTTCCGGTCGACCCGCTCGGTCGACCGACCTCTGTGCAATAGGTTAACTTGGAGCTCAGTTTTGAGGTCTAAAACGTTCGAATTGGGGAATAAGAATATAGGATGAAGTTGTAGATATTGAAGTCTTCTTTCTAATGCAACTTAAACCAAATCAATATCAATTCAGAATTGAAAGTTATCAATAAAATACTAAAAGGTGTCAAATCAGAAACTGTAAACTGTTTTTAGAACAAGAACAGACTTCAACCCAATATTTGACATTCTTAACATTTAAATCAGAAAATGATTATTGAATATTAAATGTAGCTCTGAAAGTCATCTTTAAAATGCAATTTAAATCATGTTAATTGAATATAAGAATCAAAAGTTATGACTAAAAAACTAAAAAAATATCGAGCAGATCAGCAGAACGGTCGGCCGCCCGGTCGACCGAGAAAACTCGAGAGTTCTAAAATGGTTTTGGTTAAAAATACATGTATATTTAAAACACCAAAAACCAAAACGGTATTTTTCTAGAACTAAAAATCTTTTATGAAAACACATATAAATCAAGAGTGTGTGTGATATGAACTTGAGCAATCCACCAACTATTCTATCATTTACATTTTAACTAAAACAAAATCTTATAAAAACAAACCTAGACACAAGTCTTGATCTTGAAGTCTTCCCTTGAAGTCTTCTCATCTTCTTGACTTGGTCCAAGCTTGATCCAAAAGCTCCTTGGATCACGCCGTGCTAGCTCCAAATCTTGACATTTTATCCTTTATTGAGCTATGCACCTACTAAGATCTTGATAATGAATCTGTCACTAATTAAACACAAGATCATTAGTAATCATAACTTCATGAGTTGATCATCATCAAAACTAGGGTGATAGGCCTTTGGGCCAACAGAACCAACTTTTACAGGTTATTTGCCACCACCACGGGATGAACAAGCTGAAGAAATAGAAGTATTGAGGAATGAAAATCAGTACTTGAGAGAATATGTTTCTCAGTTTGAAAGAAAATTTGAAAAAATGGAGACTGAGAACAGACTCAAGGCTGAATTAAAAAAAAAGAAGAGAAAAAAGTTAGAAGAAAAAATTAAAAAAGCAGCAGAGAAAATTAAAAGTGAAAGAAGAAGAAGAAGAGCTGCTAAGAGCAGCTACTGCTGCGGAGGAGAAGGAGAAGGAGAAGAGGAGGGAAGAGGAGGAGCATGAGAGGAGAAGGATGGAAGAAGAGAAGGAAAAGGAGGAGAGGAGGAGAGAACTAGAGGAGAAGGAGAAGGAGAAGAGAAGGAAGGAAGAGGAGGAGAATGAGAGGAAAATGAGGGAAGAAGAGGAGAAGGAGAAGAGGAGGAGGGAAAAGGAGGAGCAGGAAAAGGAGGAGAGAATGAGGGAAAAGGAGGGGCCGGAGAGGAGGAGGGAAGAGGAGGAGAATGAGAAGAGAAGAAGAGAGGAGGAGAGGAGAAGGGAAGAGGAGGAGCAGCAGAAGAGGAGGAGCGAAAAGGAGAAGAAGGAGAAGGAGAAGAAGAGGAAAGAAGAGGAGGAGTAGGAAAAGGAGAAGAGGAGGAAGTTAGAGGAGGAGAAGAAGAGGCAGGAGAAAAAGAAGAAAGAAGGGGAAGAGTGGAAGGAGAGGATGAAAGAAGAGGAGAGGAGAAGGAAGGGAGAAGAGGAGAAGAAGCAGAAAAGGATGATGGAGCAGATGGAGAAGCAGACTGAAGAGAAGAAAAAAATTAGAAGAGGATGAAATCATGGGTTCTGAATTTATTGTAAATATTTCTTGGGTAGATATTCCCAGTTTTTCTTTGAATATAACTCAACAGATTCAAGAACTCCAAAAAGATAGAGTTTGTGAAGAAAAAAATCAAGAACATACTCCGCTCAGAAGCAATCCTTAAAAAAAATAGTTTTGGATTACTCTAAAGGAACGATAGAAAGGGGAGTCAAAGAACGCAAGCGCGCTGAAAGAGATCGCGATGACTCCGACTTCGTTTATCCAAAACAGAAGAAGAAAATTAATGAACATCCTCTTCCACAGCCTGCGGCTCAGACTTCTGCCGCTGGTTTCGGCGACAAACAGATTTCCCCCACTCAGCCAAAAACGAGGGAATTGACCGAAACCACAGCATACAGAATTCTGCAGTCCCATCAACTAGCTCTTATAAAAAAATTCTTGGACAAGGCCTTCTCTGAGTAAGTTAATTAATTTTATTATAAATCTTATCAAAAAACTGTTATATATTTATATAAGAACAATTTAATTACTAACTTTGTTTTGAATTTCTTGCAGTTCTACTGCATATCAGGATACCGACAACGGAATCATTGTTGCAAAAAATGACATTGAGGACCTGATGTTCAGTAGAGAGTTAGAAGCGAATATAATTCATTTTTACATGCAGCATCTAGAGAAAAGAGGAGGATTAAAAAGTATATTCTTTCGGAGCGAAGCTTGGGTAAACATCTATTTTCTCCTTTACGGTTTAATGTAATATCAATTTCCTAATTAATTTGGTGAATTAAATCTTTGAACGTTAAATATTCTACTAATAGTCTTTATTGCTGTTTAGGCATAACGAATGTACTTCGACTAAGGTCGCAGTTTATAATTAAATTATTTCACCCGAATATCAATTTAAAATGAAGGTTACGACTTTGGTCGCAGTTGCTGGCAGCAGTCTTAATCAACAACAATACTGCGACCTTGGTCGCGATGCGTGTTAATATAACAGGAGCAGTTACTACCAATGTACTGTGACCTAAGTCGCAGTCCATGATAAAATTAATCACCACGAATATAATTTTAGTAATGAAAAGTATGCGACCTAGATTGCAATTCCTGACGGTCCTATATCAATAACAACACTGCGACCTTGGTCGCTGCATTAATTAATATAAAAGTGGGTTAATTAAAAAACACTGCGACCATGATCGCAGTCTGTTGTCTTGACGTAATGACTTCTAATTTTCATAAATTTTTTTATACTTTGAATTCATTTTGAATTTTATTTTTTTTGTTGTTCGCAGCACGGTGTTGTATCTAAAAGTAAAGATCTAGAAGATCATTTCATCAAGCAGCAGCAGTTGAAAAACTGGACAGATGATTTGCAGTATATGTTCTTCCCGATCAATCACAAACACAGTGCCAACGATCCCAGATTTCACTGGACCTTGTTGGTATTTTATTGCCAAACAGAAGAGTGGATTTTTTACAACTCTTTGGTCCCAGCTGAAAAAACTAGTAGTATATTAAAGTTTTATCAAAAGATGCAAGAATAATAGTGAGTTGAAATTTAATATTTCGATTACTGGAAACTTACATTTAATTTGATTAATACTGATTTTTTCTATTGACATTGCAAAAAAAAAGATTATTACAGATTTTTGAGATTGATTTCAATAAATTAATGAGAAAAACAAATATAAAATACACAAGATGCCCCCAACAAGCAAACAGGTATATAAATTTTTGACATCTCCTTACCTATCATATTTTCTACCTTTTTAGTACAAAAATCTAATTTCATTTAATGATTACTCTGTGCAAATTTCAGTGTTGATTGCGCTGTATATGTATGCAAGTACATGAAAAGTATAGCATTTGGTAGTCCACCAGCTGTTGATACTGTTACGGCTGCTGATGTACAGAGACTAAGAAGTAAGCTTGCATATATGATACTTGCAGATAGAGAGAAGAGTTGGGATGAAGAAACAAAAATGATAAGAAGGATGGTATTTGAAGACTGACAGTTGACAATTTATTGATATACCACAATTTTTTATTTATAAATGTAAAAATAATTGCAATTCATTGAGCCATTTTTTTGTTTTATTGATTTAATTTATAAACATTTTTATACATTTATTTATTATAAATTCTATTGATTATTTTCAATCTACATCTGTTACACCGTGCATTTTACTAATTCGTACTGATATTAGAAACAAACATGCGTTCAGCAGTTGTATTGCGACCAAAGTCGCATTAATGACCTGTTTTAGTTACGGCGTTTCTTTATATTGAGATACTGTAATCGAGACAGCGATCATGGTCGCAGTTACTTAATCATTTATCAGTTCTCAATGCGACTGTGGTCGCATTAATGACCTGTTTTGGAGTACAAAGTAATTTAATGTAAGAATGTATTAATTTTTAAACTATTTTGGATAACTGAACAGTCACCTAGGAAGTATACAATTTTTGGGAAAAGGTAGAAAATAAATTTGGGACATGTTCGCGTGGTTTGAGAGCTTAAACATTTTGAAATTCTGGGATTAAAAATATATAAAGGGTCATCAGGACAGGATTATAAACATACTAAATAGGTTTTACTCAAACTCGTTACTTTCAATATTCGGAATCAGATTCAAAAATGTCTTCTCCACCGTCTTCACCGGAAAGAAGCCAATCATCTAATGATAATTAGATGTATAGTTCTGAAGCGATGCCTCGCTACGGGTCAGAGGATGAGCTTGATACAGACGACCCGTTCTGAGATTCATTGATGAACAAAAATACATACATGAAGAGGAAGAAAGCGAAGAGGAGATTGTTGGTAAAGAGGTGAAAGAGACGGAAAGCGATACGGAAGACGAACACGGTTATAATCTTGAGGACGAATCTGATTATGATGGTGATGACGAGAAGGAGTAGATTAGAACTTTAAATTTTGTATTTTGTTTTTTTATAAATATATAACCCTATTTTATAACGTTAATTGTGTGAATTATAGTTTTTACTACTTAGTCTTGGTTGAAATGCTGTACATTTGTCACAAATATTATTTCACCCAACTGCGACTCTGGTCGCAGTCATAAAACTGGTGTACACATCCAGACAATACGTTCAAATGGGGAAAAAGGTCGACACTGCGATCAAGGTCGCAGTTTTAATTTATGTTCAGTGGACTAAAGCAAAACATAGGGCGAAAATGTCGAAATGGAAGTTACAATTAAAAGATAAAGGGAACGCTGCGACTGTTGCCGAAAACAGTAAAAAAATATCGTCAGGCAACTGCGACTCGGGTCGCAGTGATGGAGCTGTTGTATATAAGGAGAAAGTCAATATTCAAATGTGTTTCGATGCGACCATGGTCGCAGTGTTACTTTACATTGAGTGGAATTAAAAAAGAACATAGCGCAAAATTGTCGAAATTATAATAGTGCGGAGAATCTTCAATTATATTCAGATGTTATAATAATATACCAAGAGACGGGGGCAATTTTAAAAGCAACAAATCAATTTTCCCGATTTAGAAACACTGCGACCACGGTCGCAATTATCTACGTACACTGCGACCATGGTCGCTGTCTACGTTAAAGTAAATAAAAATTAAACTACATAGGACAAGTTTGTAACAGTAAAACTTTAAAGTACAACTAATTATAAAAATAGTACGGTAGAAATATAAAAAAGAATAAAATCTGATTATAATGATACGCCAGTGGCAGCATTCGACATGAATCTCTCTGCACTGTACGACCCTAGTCGCAATTCATGAAAAAAATGAAGACTTTATTCCTTCTAGATGGACGCAACCCAAACCTACTTCTTCTGCCATTAAAAAAAGGAATAGTAAGAATTTTAAACATAAATTATTAGAAAAAATTGTATAACAGGTTTAATGTAATACCAATAACGGACAACCAGTCCTGTATGTTGGCCCAAAAGGTTACACTCTCCATTTGTTTAGAGTTTTGATGATAACAAAACAAATAAGAGCTATTTGGTACTAATAAGTTTGTTCAAGATAAGTTTCAGCTTTGTACCATATTTGGAGGCCATTGCTTAGCTTTTGCAAGAAATTCTAGGTTCATGGAGCAAAGAAAGCTTATGGCACATCAAGGAAGGAACATAGAAGAGAAGGCTCTAGCTAGGCTTTGCATGGCTCAAGACTTCAAGATTGCTCAAAAATACTTCATTAGATTTGTTTTTAGTTTTATAGTTTTTGTTAAAGAATAGTGAATAGGGTTGAAGCTCCATATTCCAACACACACACGTTTTTGTGCACATGCCTTTCCTATAAATATTCCCTATAAATATAAACAAAATATTTTAATACAAAGCCTTTTGATTACAAACTCAATTTTACGTTTTATATATATCTCTAATCAAAGCTATTTTGTTAGATTTCAAATCCCTTTCAAAATTATGTCTCAATTTTGACTTTTGGCCTGAGCCGGTCGACCGACCGGTCGACCGTCACTAAGTCAGGTCAGATCGGTCGACCGACCCAGTCGATTGGACTTCTGGCAGTTTTTGTGCGTATTCGTGTGCATGTTTTCCGGTCGACCGAAGACCTTCAGTCGACCGGGCGGCTGGCCGACTGAAGTGGTGTTGCTCTTTGTTTGTTTCGGTCGATCGGGCGGTCGACCGAGAGCCTGCAACGGCTCTTTTGTTTGAACCCCGGTCGACCGGCCAGTCGACCGAGATAGTCGTTTCAGGCATAACGGTTAGTTTTTAAACACGTTTTAAATTTGTCTTTTTCTTCTCTAAACGTGTTTAAATAGTATTTTCTGGGTCTAATACTTCCTAATTAGCATTATGAGGGTTTACTCTTTAATCCCTAGCCCTCTCCTATAAATAGGGGTGATTAGGGAGAGGTTTCACACAACAAGCATTTACAAAAAGTTTCAAAAGTTTTCAAAGGCTTTTAAAAGAGTTTGTTCCTTGGTTTTTGTGCTGAAGAATCTCTCATCGCTGAAGTTTTATTTTCTAAACTCTCTCAAGTTCATTTCCTTTTTCCAATTACAATATTTGAGCTTCAATTCTAACCATTATTCTACAGGGTTCTTGTAAGGGAAGAGGCTTTTTACAAAAGATAGTTTGTGGTCTTTTGATCACCAAGAGAGAACTTGTACTTGAGATTGTGGAGTTGGGTACTCCGGTGTGATTGTAATTCTTTGTGAAGTTATAGTGGTTAGAAATCCTTCTGGGTGAAGGCGGGGACGTAGAGCTGGGTGCTCGAACCTCGAAAAAATTCTCGGTGTTTGCGTTTGGTTTACTTGCTCTTATTCCTTGCTTTACTTTCATTGCTCTTATTTCTTATTTTCTACATTCATTACTATATTCAATTGTTTCATATTCATATTGTCAATCTTATACTCATACAACAAGATTGCATTGCGCACCTCCAACTCATATCTAGAGGAATCAGGAGGAAGGAGTTCAGAGCCCTTCACGGGGTATTCGGCTTCTAGTCTTGTTTGGGTTGATTGTTTCATCATATTTTTTTTATTGTGCATTGATTAGCATTATCACTTATTCACCCCCACCTCTAGGTGATTTCAATTGGTATTAGAGCTTAGACTCTAGGTTTGGCTTAACATCCTTAGAGAGATCCTTAAAATTTGCTAATCAACATTTGCATTCATCCATTCATTCACTAGTAAACATGGTCGATAACATCAAAATCCCCCCTAAATTTGATGGACTTAATTTCCCTATTTGAAAAGTTAGGATGACTATTTTTCTACAATCTTTAGGTAGCTTAGTTGCAAAATCTTTGACAAAACCCTATGTTAGACCCGATAGTGATGAAAGCACTTGGTCCGACTTTACCTTTAGAAAATATGAGGCTAACTCTAAGGCCCAAAATTCCCTCCTAACCGCCTTGAATGAGGATGACCTTACACGGGTAATACATTGCCAATCCGCCTATGAGATTTGGCAACATTTATTGGTCACACATGAGGGGACATTACAAGTAAAGAGAACTACGATAGATCTCTTAAGGTCCCAATATGAAATCTTTAAAATGATTGATGATGAATCTATTGATTGCATGATTATAAGGTTTACTAAAATTACCAATGCTCTTTCCTCTTTAGGTGATGATATTAGCAATGACCAAAAGGTGCGGAAAGTGATTCGGGCTCTTCCTTCATCATGGGAGATAAAGGCCACCACCTTGAAAGAATTGAATGACAAGGATGAAATGGATCTCATAAGTCTCATTGGAAACTTGAAGACTCATGAGATGGAAAAGAAGGCAAGAGAAGAAGCGGCTCCTCAAAAGAAGAAATTCATAGCCTTCAAGTCTTCCTCCACTCTTGATGACGATGAAGAAGATGAAGAAGAAGATGAGGAGCTATCCCTCCTTGTGCGAAACGTGAAGAGAATGTACCGGAAGAACAAGCTCAACTTTAGAAGAAAATTTGAAGGAAAAGAGGAAAGAAGAATCATTTACTACAATTGCTGAAAGCCCGGACATATCATGGCCTATTGCCCGGAATTCAAGAAAAAGGTGACTTCCTCCTTCAAGCAAAAGAAGCCGGTCGAAAAGAAAGCTTACAAAGCCACTTGAGATTCGGAAAGCGAGTCCGAAGACGAGGTGGACACGGCGAACATGTGTTTCATGGCAAACACACCAAAGGTAACCCCACAACCTCTTGATGAAGAAGATGAATTAAGTAAAGAAGTACTTGTACATGCTTTTGTTGAACTTTCGGAGAGTTATGATAATAAAAAGATAGAATGCTCAAAATTAAAAAAGGAAGTTGCTTTTCTTAAAAATTAACTTGTTATTGTTTCTAAAGAAAAGGATGAAATTTCTTCAAATCTTATTTTTACTCAAAATGAATTTAGTGCTTACAAAGTTGCTTGCAAAGCAAAATTTTCAAAGATTGATGAAAAAGAAATTTCTTCATTAAAAATTAGAATTATTGATTTTGAAAAAGTTTTGAAGGATTGTACTTTCAACACTAAGAAACTTGAGGAAATGTTTCCTAAAAAGCACACTTCTCATGTTAAAGCTTCACATGTCAAAATTTCTCATGCTCACACTACACACAACACTCATGCTAAATCTACACATGCTCACAAGTCACACATTCACTATGCTTTTAAATATGGTAGAGTGTATAGGTGCACTTATTGTGGTAAGAATGGACATTTGGCTAAGTTTTGTTATGACCAAATAAATAGAACAAATAATCTTGTATGGGTTCATGATACTAACACTTTAGGACCCAAGAAAATATGGGTACCAAAATCAAGTCCTAAATTATTTGATGTAAGTACACACCAAGGCTCCAAGACGTAAGGAGCGGTGGTACCTTGATAGTGGTTGTTCAAGACAAACAACTTTACAATCCTATCAAGGTACGTTGAAGGTGGCACCGTCACCTTCGGGGATGACTCCAAGGGCACTATCATCAGTATAGGTAACATTCAAATTGGTGCATCTCCCATTATAGAAAATGTTGTTCTTGTTGATGGTTTAAAACATAACTTGCTTAGTATAAGTCAACTTTGTGATCGTGGACTTAAAGTTGTTTTTGATGACTCTTCTTGTAAGATTTTTGATTGCAAAACCAATGATTGTATTCTCACCGGATTTCATGATGATAATGTTTATATCATTGACATGCTTAATTTGGATTGTTCTACTAAATGCTTGAATGTTTTTGATGAAAATTCTTGGCTTTGGCATAGAAGATTAGGACATGCATCTTTTGACCATCTTTCTAGGATTAATTCTAAGGAATTGGTGAAGGGTATTCCTTACTTGAAGTTTGAGTAAGACCGCATTTGTGGTGCGTGCCAACTTGGGAAACAAACCAAGTCTTCTTTCAAACCAATCAAGGATATCATGTCAACTAGGCCATTAGAATTAATTCATATGGATCTTTTTGGACCAACTAAAACTAAAAGCTTAAATGGTAGTAGATATGTATTTGTTTTAGTTGATGATTTTTCCCGTTTCACTTGGGTTTTCTTTTTGGAACACAAAGATCAAACTTTTTCTCATTTCAAGATTTTTCAAAAAAGGGTTAAAAAAGAAAAAGGTTTTTCGATTTTGAAAATAAGGAGTGATAGAGGTGGTGAGTTTGTTAACCAACTCTTCATGACTTATTGTGATGAAAAGGAAATCAAGCATGAAATGTCATGTCCTAGAACTCCACAACAAAATGGAGTTGTAGAAAGAAAGAATAGAATACTTCAAGAGATGGTTAGGACCATGATAAGTGAATATGACCTCCCTCAATATCTATGGGTCGAGGCCGTAAACACCACATGCTATATTTCAAATCGTATTTATTTGTGTAAAAATTCTTCCAAAACATCTTTTGAAATGTATCATTCTAGAAAACCTAATGTTGCATATTTCAAAGTTTTTGGATGCAAGTGTTTTGTTTTGAATACTAGAGATAACTTGGGTAAATTTGATACTAAGGCTTATGAAGCTATCTTTATTGGATACTCTTCTACTAGTAAAGCTTATAGAGTATTCAATAGATCTTCGCTTACCATTGAAGAATCCATGCATGTTAAATTTGAAGAATCTAATGTGGTTGTTGAGAATGTTGTAGAGATTGACCCATTAGGTGAAGACATGGAGAGACTATCCTTGAAAGACTCACCCGCTCAAGAAGAAAAGCAAGAACCCATTGGTGATGTTCAAGAGGATAAAGAGGAAAGCTCTCAACCGCTTCCTAAAGATTAGAGATACGCTACAAATCACCCCAAAGAACTCATTTTAGGTGATGTCTCTAGGGGTAACAACTCGCTCCAAGCTCCATGACTTATGTGGTAACGTTGCATTCATTTCTCATTTTGAACCCAAAACATCCTCGAAGCTGAGAGGGACTCATATTGGTTGCTAGCCATGCAAGAGGAACTCAATCAATTTGAGCGCAACCAAGTTTGGCACCTTATTCCTAGGCCTCACAATAGACCAATAATTGGTACTAAGTGGATCTTTAGAAACAAGATGGATGAGTCTGAAAATGTCATTAGGAATAAAACTAGGTTAGTGGCCCAAGGTTACACTCAAGTTGAAGGAATTGACTTTGAGGAGACCTTTGCACCCGTAGCACGGCTTGAAGCCATACGGATGACACTAGCTTTTGCATCTTTTAAAAATTTTAAACTTTTTCAAATGGATGTGAAAAGTACATTTTTAAATGGTTTTATTAATGAAGAAGTTTATGTTGAACAACCTCCCGATTTTGTTGATCATGTTCATCCCAATTTTGTTTTTAAACTTAATAAAGCTTTGTATGGATTGAAACAAGCTCCAAGAGCTTGGTATGAAAGGCTTTCTAGTTTTCTCATTTCAAATGATTTTGTTAAAGGCAAAGTAGACACAACTCTTTTTACTAAGCATGTTGATAATGACATTTTAATTGTGCAAATTTATGTTTATGATATAATCTTTGGTTCTACTAATGAGTTTTTATGCAAGGAGTTTGAAAAGGTTATGCAATGTGAGTTTGAAATGTCTTCCATGGGTGAATTAAATTTCTTTCTTGGACTCAAAATCAAGCAATTGTAAGATGAGAATTTCGTATGTCAAGCCAAGTATGCAAAGGAACTCGTAAAGAAGTTTGGACTTGAAGGCTCAAAAGTTTGCAACACTCCCATGGCAGCTACAACCAAGCTTGATAAGGATGACCAAGGTAAATGTGTTGATATTAAGTTATATAGAAACATGATAGGAAGTTTGTTGTATTTGACAGCAAGTAGGCCGGACATCATGTTTAGTGTGTGTCTTTGTGCTAGATTCCAATCATGTCCTAAAGAGTCTCATCTTATTGCGGTAAAACGCATCATTCGTTATATTAAGGGCACAATTGGAATGGGTCTATGGTATCCAAAAATCGGAGATTTCTCAATGACGAGTTATTCGGATGCCGACTATGCGGGTTGTAGAGTAGATAGAAAGAGTACTAGTGGGACATGTCAATTTCTTGGTAATTGTCTTGTTTCATGGTCCTCTAGGAAACAAAATTCCGTAGCTCTCTCAACCGCTGAGGCGGAGTATGTTGCGGCGGGGGCTTGTTGTGCACAAGTCCTTTGGATGAAACATACTCTCCTTGATTATGATTTGCATTATGATCATATAAAAATATTTTGTGATAATACTAGTACTATTCACATGACTAAGAATGCAAATCAACATAGTAAGACCATACACATTGAGATTAGATATCACTTTCTTAGAGATCATTTTGAGAAAGGTGATATAGATATTGATTATGTTTTCACGGATTTGCAACTTACCGATATTTTCACTAAACCACTTGATTTTGCTAGATTCTCCTTTATTTGTGGTGAACTAAATGTTTGTGTTATTGAATAAAAATGTTTTTCTTACCCTTTTTGATGTATGACAAAAAGGGGGAGAATAAGTTTGAGTTTATTATGGTCTTGATTTCAATATAAATTTATATTGTTTTTGTTTTTACAAAGTGTTTATGATTTCTTGTATTTGAGTTTAAGTGTTTTGCAAGTGTTTAATACCTCATGGTTTTTAGTCTCATAGTTTTTGCTTGCATATTACATTGTTTTTATTTGTTTAATGTAACATAATTTGAGGGGGAGCTTACACCTCTCTTTTATTTTTTAACATAGCCTATTTGTTTTGTCATCATCAAAAAGGGGGAGATTGTTGGCCCAAAAGGTTACATTCTCCATTTGTTTAGAGTTTTGATGATAACAAAACAAATAAGAGCTATTTGGTACTAATAAGTTTGTTCAAAATAAGTTTCAGCTTTGTACCATGTTTGGAGGCCATTGCTTAGCTTTTGTAAGAAATTCTAGGTTCATGGAGCAAAGAAGGCTTATGGCACATCAAGGAAGGAACATAGAAGAGAAGGCTCTAGCTAGGTTTTGCATGGCTCAAGGCTTCAAGATTGCTCAAAAAGACTTCATTAGATTTGTTTTTAATTTTATACTTTTTATTAAAGAATAGTGAATAGGATAGAAGCTCCATATTCTAACACACACACGTTTTTGCGCACATGCCTTTCCTATAAATATTCCCTATAAATATATACAAAATATTTTAATACAAAGCCTTTTGATTATAAACTCAATTTTACGTTTTATTTATATCTCTAATCAAAACTATTTTGTTAGATTTCAAATCCCTTTCAAAATTATGTTTCAGTTTTGACTTTTGGCCTGAGCCGGTCGACCGACCGGTCGACCGTCACTAAGTCAGGTCAGATCGGTCGACCGACCCAGTCGACTGGACTTCTGGCAGTTTTTGTGCGTATCCGTGTGCATGTTTCCCGGTCGACCGGGCGGTCGACCGAAGACCTTCAGTCGACCGGGCGGCTGGCCGACTGAAGTAGTGTTGCTCTCTGTTTATTTCGGTCGACCGGGCGGTAGACCGAGAGCCTGCAACGGCTCTTTTGTTTGAACCCCGGTTGACCGGCCGGTCGGCCGAGATAGTCGTTTCAGCCATAATGGCTAGTTTTTAAACACGTTTTAAATTTGTCTTTTTCTTCTCTAAACGTGTTTAAATGGTATTTTCTGGGTCTAATACTTCCTAATTAGCATTATGAGGGTTTACTCTTTAATCCCTAGCCCTCTCCTATAAATAGGGGTGATTAGGGAGAGGTTTCACACAACAAGCATTTACAAAAAGTTTCAAAAGTTTTCAAAGGCTTTCAAAAGAGTCTGGTCCTTGGTTTTTATGCTGAAGAATCTCTCATCGCAGAAGTTTTATTTTCTAAACTCTCTCAAGTTCATTTCCTTTTTTCACTTACAATATTTGAGCTTCAATTCTAACCATCATTCTACAGGGTTCTTGTAAGGGAAAGAGGCTTTTGCAAAAGATAGTTTGTGATCTTTTGATCATCAAGAGAGAACTTGTACTTGAGATTGTGGAGTTGGGTACTCCGGTGTGATTGTAATTCTTTGTGAAGTTATAGTAGTTAGAAATCCTTCTGGGTGAAGGCGGGAACGTAGAGCTGGGTGCTCGAACCTCGGAAAAAATCTCGGTGTTTGCGTTTGGTTTACTTGCTCTTATTCCTTGCTTTACTTTCATTGCTCTTATTTCTTGTTTTCTACATTCATTGCTATATTCAATTGTTTCATATTTATATTGTCAATCTTATACTCATACAACAAGATTGCATTGCGCACCTCCAACTCATATCTAGAGGAATCAGGAGGAAGGAGTTCAGAGCCCTTCACGGGGTATTCGGCTTCTAGTCTTGTTTTGGGTTGATTGTTGCATCATATTTTTTTTATTGTGCATTAATTAGTATTATCACCTATTCACCCCCTAGGTGATTTCACTGTAATGGCCCAGCTCTTGACAGTTACCGCATCTTCGATGCTTAACTTCCTTCTTAACTTCCTTCTGATATAGAGAATCTTCAAAACCAGACTTAAGCCTGGATGCAGTTCTAGGCCTCCCCTTGGTTGGTACAGGACCAATTGGATTACGTATATTCAATTCTTCACCATCTCGCAGAACGACGACTGATCCACTGGAACAAACTGTAGTTTTAGGCTGTGATGACTGATAATTTCCTGACATGACTCTGTATTCACTAGTGGTTTCTTCGGCAAATCTTTCCAAAACTGCGTCCAACTTTAAAAGATGGATATCAGAATCGGCGACCATCTCAAAAATTGCATTAAATTTTGAACGAATTGTCCACAATCTAGCCGTCCGTGGAGTGCCTTGACTGGGAAAAGGCCTGATGCCATTTTCAATTGCAACATTTTTGTAACGAGCATCTAACCTCCATCTCTGAAGTATATATGATTCCGGTATATGTGTGACGTGATTGCGGCACAAAATACACAGAATATGTCTACATAGGATACCCTATGTTTCAAATAACGAGCAACTACAAGAAACATGAAGTTCCTCATGCTTCTCATAACTGACCTTTTCCCAGCTGTCTTTTGATTCTGAAAAATCACCAACTAAATATTTTGATCCAGATTCGTCATGTTCCAACTCTTCTGAAAACAGTGTCGTTACAATTGCCCATTCCTTTTGGAACAACTGAAAAATCTTCGGTGTATATAATTTTGAAACCTGTATCTCATATGGATTCGATGTACAGTTGGGCACAGAATTCAAACCCCGAAAATCTTGTTGAGTTTTAGAAGTACGACGGGCAGCAACAACTTTATCATATTGGTAAACAAATTCCACTAGTTTCGTGTTTGCATTAACAAAACCATCAAAGAAGGAATTAATACTCTCGGACCTCTGGCTGGTTGTCATTCCAGCACAGAAAACATCCTTGAGATATGCATTAACCTAGTGTCTGCGCAGTCTGTGCATCTTCAACAACCAACTGTCTTCTTCTTCTTCTAAATGATATTTTTCATTCATCAGACGCCATCGCTCCTCGCATGTGCTTATATCACGGAAGGTGTACCAATTATTGAAATCAGAGACCATATCATCTCCATACTTATTTGTCATCGGTATTTGTTGCTCTGCAATATGTTTCCGTACATGCCAGAAACAGAACCGGTGCCGAGTAGTTGGAAAAACAATCTTGATGGCGTCACCAATCTGGGCATCCTGATCAGTAATAATCAACTTCGGTGTAACTTCATGCATGCACTTGAGCCATTTTTGGAATAGCCACACAAACGTATCCCTCTGCTCATCAGCAAGCAATACACAGCCGAACAAAATTGACTGCCGATGATGATTTACTCCAGTGAATGGAGCAAATGGCAAGCTCAAGTGATTAGTCCTGTATGTTGTGTCAAAAACTATCACATCATAGAACCTCAAATACGAGGAAATAGCTCTTCCATCAGCCCAAAAAATGCTTCTAAGTGTGCCCGCGTTATCGACTTCACTTGCAAAGAAAAATTCTGGATCGGTCTCGGCTTTCTCTTGGAAATACTTGATGATAGCAATAAACTCATGGCCAATGTTATTTCTACGTTGACGAGTAAAATCAATAACTTGTTGCGGGCTCACTTCTTCACAACCTTCTCCCTGGTTCATTGCATTCACAACACGGGAAATATTTGAAGGGCGCATTCCCACATCAACCAGATTGCTCATAATGCTTCTGCTAATCTTCGAACGATGAGTCTGGTGAGAGTAATGGTGATGTACCTTATCTGGGCTTGACAATTCATATGAATGAGAATCAACAAATTTTGTGACAACCCAATATCTTCTGTCAAAAAAAAAACGAAGACGAACATGCATCTCAGCAGGACACGCTACTCTAGTGTCAATTCGACGATGTACTGTAAGCCCCTCTTGTCTTTTGTCACACAACTTCTTCACACCTTCCTTGTTGCAGCAAAATTTTCTGCAAATAACCTCATGAGGAGGCTTCCGTGACTTATCTATTCCTTTTCTTCTCACACCAAAACCTCTTTTCCTTACATAAGAATTGTAGAAATTGTATGCTTCCACATCCGTGAGAAACTGTTTCCCTAAAAAATTATTTGAGCTTCCAAATATTTCTCTAAGTGCATTCATATCCTACAAAAATAATTAGACGAACTAAATAAATATAAATATTTTTTAGATATCACACGTCTGAAATATAATTTCTAAAACTGCGACCAAGGTCGCAGATGTGATGAAATCTATATTACTTCTTACTAAAAGACTGCGACCGTAGTCGCAGTTATCCGTATGAGCATATTTTTTTAAAAAATAGAATAATAACTGTGCAACAATCTAATAAATATATAGAATGGATATAATTCACATAGAAACGTATAAGAATTATGACAACAAAGAATGCGACTTGGGTCGCAGTCACAAAAATCAAATTGCGACCGTGATCGCTGTTCTAAAAAGATTAAAACAAGTGATTATTCTATTTTGTAAAACAAATTATAGTTCGAACAAGTGATTATTTCTCCATGTGCATTCAGGTTCTATAAAAACAAATTGACAACTACATTGATATAAATATTTTTAAATATCACAATTCTGAACTTTAATTTCTAAAAACTGCGATCAAGGTCGCAGAAGAATGAAATTTATATAACTTCTTACTAAAAGATTGCGATCGTAGTCGCAATTTTCCGTATAAGAAGAATATTTGAAAAACTGAATCATAACTCTGCAACGATCTAATGAATATATCAAATGGATATAAATCCCATAGAAACCGCCTATGAATTATAACAACAAGGAATGCGACTTAGGTCGCAGTCACAAAAAAAAGATTTCACAGCCGGAGATTATTTTCAAATAATATTGCGACCGTGGTCGCATTTCTGAAACTTTAGAACAAGTGATTATAGGTCGCAGTACCATATAGACTAAAGAGAAAAATTCTATATTTAAGAAATTGCGGGAAAAAATTGACACAATTAAAACCTGTTGATCGGCATGCAAAGATGTCAACCCTTCAATATTTACAATATTCTGAAAGAAAGTTGAACCAGATGATATATCCTCCATATTTAGATTGCCAGATAGAGATCGCTTACGACTGCGACCAGAATTGGCAGGGGAAGTAGACTGCTCAGTTGTCGACACTAAATAAAAAGGATAAAAAATTGCTTTGAAAAAAACGATATTTTCAGAAAAAAGTTTATTGCAGGCTGAAAAGGAGAACCTAAATCTGACAAAGAGAGGTAAAGAAATAGGGGAAAATAATAATAAACGATAACCTAAATCCTATAAAGAGCGACAAAAAAGGGGGGGGAAACAATAATAAACAATAACCTAAATCTGACAACGAGCGGTCAAAAAATTGCCTTGTGGGGAAATAATAAAAAACAATAACGGAAGTTACTGAAAGAGTAGCTTTTCATAAGGGGTATTTAATAATTTAACTTCTTCCAATAAGCGGGCCACAAGTTAGTGCGGTGACAAATATTGAGCCACGTCACGGCAGGCTGAGAGAGTGTCTCAGCCGTCGGCTGATATACATTTTTCTCATATATATATATACACACACACATATTACAATAACACCATCTTCCCCTCCCATCGGCTTCCGCCCGGCTCCTTTCTCCTTAAGTATACATATGCACGAAATGTATCACATAGAAACGAACCATATGTCATATCAAGATTTCTACAAAAAATATGAGATATATCAATCAAAGCGATCATATCAGATTTATTTTACACATGGTTATCTAATTTTCCTCATTCATATACTACTTATAAAATATTCATCACTTCTTCAAGAATTAGTAATATAGAAATTAACATTCATTCGTGACAATTGTATTATTTTGTCTGAACAATTTGATTCAATAAGCATACACAATCCAATTTAATTATGATCATATCATTGACCAAGTATGGTATACACAACACTATCTTGTAAAAACCAATTCTTAGTAATATAAATTATTATTTAATTCCTATCAAAGCCTTTGTGCACCACATCCCAAAACTCAACATTAGATAAGTTTACTCAATCATGGATATGTTATATTTGTGATAGTTTTATAATTGACTCTAAGTCATTAGAAACCCCACTTAACTCTGTTTGATTCTATTTATTAGCACCACATACATGTAGCTCTCGTTTTTACGATCGTGATGGCTCAAGAACTATCAAAATTCGACTCTGGATAATCGAGATATCGCCCGGAAACTCACAAAATATAAAGTGGGGTTATATATGTAATATTTTAGAATATCCAAGGGCTAATGGTAATTTTTCAGGGTCCAAAAAAATAATTATTAAATTATTAGGGGCTAAGTGAAATTTATCTTCCTTTAATATATATATGAATCGGGTTTGGGTCTTTAACGGGTCGGGTTTTGAATCCAATCCAACTTAAATAAAACCCATCATGGGTTTCTTCTCAACCCACTCGCAGCTCATACTGCATCTCCCAATTATGCGCCCCTTGGCGACGCGGCCGCCACCACTACCTCGCGGCCACCGCTGTTGTGAGGGTCATCTCAAATATTTCGAGTGCCCTATGCGAAAATAAAAAATTAAGCCCCTTCTAATATAATTTCTCAACATATTATCTTCTATAGAAAAAATAAAAACAATAGAAATCTATACTAAAATTTTATTTGAGAAGGGTCATTCTTCTAACATGTTTAGATGCAAACTCATCGATTAAATTTTCATAATCAATCTTTTCTAGAAATTTATTTCAATCGCCATCAAAGCTAATCCATTCAATCTTAGAAGGGGTGAGCCTCTGCTTGTGCAAGCCGTCGCGCTGAATGAGGATGACATAAAAGCGAGGGGAGAGAGGGAAACAAAGAGAAAATAGGGAGAGAGATGAGAGAGATGTAGGAAGAAGGATCTAGTTATTAAGATGAGAGATTTAAACCTTAGGTCTTTTCATCTTCAAATTGTTAATTCTCTTCTTTCTTTTTTTCAAAGTTTCAGATTCCAATGTGAAAATGAAAAGCTCTAAAAAAATCTAAGGGAAGTGGAAGATGAAAAGCCCAAGCCTGCATATACTTTAAAAAGAAAAAAAGATTAAATGTACACCCAAAGCTCACATCCGCATATGCTTTTAAAAGAAAAAAAACAAAAAAGAGAGATTAAATGCACGCCCAGGGTACTGGGTTCGAACTCGGAACCTCAAGGGCAAGTCCAAGCAACGAAACCATTGAGATATATTAAAATGTTGTTAGAGGTGTAGCGAGTGCATTTTATAAAGTAATTATTGTTCTCTTTTTAAATACATGATATCATATAGGGCTCTCTCAGCAGTGGGGTCCTAAGCGATTGCTCAGGCAGCTCCTGTAAAGAGTCGGGCCTGGCTGTTGTCGTACCCCTATCTCCGGTCGACCAGAGCCAAAAAGAGATAGATTGAGATAGAGAGAGACATAGAGGGGGAGAAAGAGAGCGGGGGAAGAGGGCCCACCACCGCAGCTCCGGCCTGTTGCCCAGCGTCACAGTCCAGTATCTCGATGCCGCTCCGATCTCGCTAGCGCTGCTCTAGCCAGCTAGAGGAAGGAAGAAAACGAGCATGAGAGGAAGAGAGATGTGAGGGGTTGTTCCTTCGCCGCCTGGTCTCGGCCACCGCATCTAGTTTCGACGCCACCGAGGAGCTCCGCCTTAGCTCTACCACTGACCACCTAAAGAGGGGAGGGAGGGGAGAGAGAGAACTAGAGCGAGAGAGGGTAAGAGAGTGAAAATGGGTATTTAGCCTCATTTGCCCTTTAAATTTTTTGATCCAATTTATCTCCTTATGCCACATAGCTCCCCATTTTTCCAGGTTAAATCCCAGCCCTTTATCAAGTCTCCTCATGCACATTTAGCCCATTCCACTAACAACCACTCATACTTATTAATCAAGCATTTGATTTAGTATTAGTGATGATATTAATACATATATACTATATGAGTTCTTATGTGTGTGGGCTCGGGCTCCATTATTTTTTTTTTATTTTGACCATGGGTTTGGGCCTTGGAACTAAAGGAAATATAAAAAGAGAACTTGGTCTTGGCCATCACACTTCTCATTAAATATAACTTAATTAAATGGGCATGAACAATTTAGTGGGTATAATTTATGTATGCAAATATTTGTATAGATCCTTTTACATGTATATACACCTGTATTTAAATACCCAACTTTTAAATGCCATCAATTATATTGACAAATATCACCGGTTCATAGAAATTTATTAGATTCTAATTTTCCCACTTAATTACCTTAATATTAATGTCTCATGGATTATTGAGTCCATGATTATACTATTACTCAAAAATTACAAATTATGGTACTAATTACTAATTATTATCTCATAATTGGAGATTAAAGTGTTAATTAGGATTTTTAAAAAATCAGATTGTTACATTCTACCCCCTTAAGAAAATTTCATCCTTGAAACTTTGTGTAGCTTGGATCTCGCCGCCGCTGCCTCGACCAGCGAGGGGAAGGAAGAAAATGAGAATGTGTGAGAGAGAGATAGAGATGGGAGGGGTTGTTCCTTCGCCGCCTAGTCTCGGCCATCGCACCTATCTCCGGAGCTGCCGCGGAGCTCTGTCTTGGCTCCACCACTGACAACCCAAAGAGGGGAGGGAAGGGGGAGGGAGGGGGAGGGGGGGAGGGGAGGGGGAGGGGAGGGAGGGGAGGGAGGGGGGGAGGGAGAGGGGGAGAGAGAGAGAGAGAGAGAGAGAGAGAGAGAGAGAGAGAGTGTGTGTGTGTGTGTGTGTGTGAAAAAGTGGGTATTTTAGCTTCATTTTCCCTTTAAATATTTTTGATCCAACATATCTCCTTATGCCATCGAACTCCCCATTTTTTCAGGTTAAATCACAGCCCTCCATCAAGTCCCCTCGTGCACACCTACCCATTCCACTAACTCCCACACACAAGTATTTAATCAAGTATTTGGCTTAGTATTAGTGATGGTATTAATACATATATATTATATGTTCTTATGTGTGTGGGCTTGAGTTTCATTGTTTGTTTTATTTATTTTGACCGTAGGCTTGGGTCTTGCAACTAAAGAAAATATAGAAAGAGAACTTGGACTTGAACATCACACTTCTCATTAAGTATAACTTAGTTAAATGTGTTGCGTATCCTGCTTAACAAGAATCAATCTGACAACTAATCAAGATCACTGAGATATCAACAATCTAATTGGCCAGGTCGGCAAATATCAGGTGGGAGGTTTTCCGTTCAATAGAACGTTCCTTAATTTAAGAACCACCTTTCAATTTTCTTCCTTGGTTTAAGCACCAATTAGACTGAATCCAAGTCAGTCTCGATATACTGTAAAGTATATCCCCTGTATAAAGGACTTAATCCACTTATACAGTATCACTTAGACTGAATCTAAGTCAATCTCGATATACTGTAAAGTATATCCCCTGTATAAAGGACTTAATCCACTTATACAGTATTTGAAGTGAGGTACGCTTAGAGCGAATCTCCTTAAGACAATTATGTCCCCCGCACCGGTGCTAACGGGATAATGGACGCTGGTCTCCCAAGATACAACACTTCTTCACGGTATTTGGATAGCACTACCAAATCACCGTACGGTCGAACCGTAGTCAACCAGTACCTACACAGGATTAGCAAAGCAGCGGTATAATGACAAATTTCAAATGAATATTTGTCTTACTCTTTTGGAGGAACACCCACTGTTAAGGATGTAGGAAGGTTGAAGAATTTGGTAGAATCTCCTTTAGGAAGGTGCTTCGGATTCCCACTTCACTCTGGAAGTCGCGGATTCCCACTTCGCTGGAAGTCGCTCTGAAAGTCGTGGATTCCCACTTCGCTGGAGCCCAGTTCAGAATTCAATTCAAAACTGCACAGAGAGAGAGAGATTTTCTTGGAGTTGGTGTGTCTGAGAATGGAATTCTGGAGCGCTATTTATAGCGCTCCGGAAGGGCATTCTCGTCCGCCAAAAGTCAGCAGTTGTGACGGTTCGGACAGAACCGTCGCAACTGTTCAAACCGCCCAACCGCTCTGTCGGTTTTCCGACAGCGGTTGGCGAACGGTTCGGATCCGTTCGCGCGGACACCCGTTGGCGGGTGGTTCGAATCCTTTCGCGGGCGGGCTGGACCTACGGACCCTGATTCAAAAAGAACCAGGTAGGGAACTCAGCCGAGGCCGAGGCCCGAGCCACGAGCCACGGACCCGGACCCGGCCCCGGCCCCGGCCCCGGCGCTGGCCCCGGCCCCGGCGCCGGCCGGCCAGCCGCCCCGCCAGCGGCGGCGCGCGTGGCGCACGTACGTATGTACGTGCATAGTTCCCTCCTTTTTGCGCGCGAAAACTCCAAGTACCCAAAGGGCACACCCTTTGTTCTCATTTTCCTCTATTTATACCCCATAAGCTTCCATCACATGGCCAATGTGGGACTAAATGATTGTAGCTAACTTTAGTCCCTTTTGGCTTTGAATTAGGCAATCTTTGGACTTGAATATCTCATTCATTCAAGTCGGAATTGAACATGTGAATATACCACGTTCATCACAAATGGAAGGAGAACACACTCCAACCATCATCCGGTTGATTCGATCAACGGATCTCGCCATAATTCAACTCGAAGATTCACCTTTATATTCTTCAATTCCAACAATCCCCCACAATGAATGGAGATTCAAGGAAATGACACACAAAGAGACTGACTCTATTGTGAAAGGTACTTGAGAAAAGAAACTGCATAAGGATAGGTGAACTAGGTCTTGAACCTTCCATAGCGAAAGCTTTATCGGACTTACTGGCTAATCAGTGAACTAGGTCTTGAACTGTTAGCCGTTAGTGTAACCCAAGTCAACAAGCTTCACACAGTAACTTTCCAAATCAACTTTGGTTCTCGGTTGTGTCCGTTTTGGCCCTGGACATTCTTGATTTCAGAGAGTATCTTTAGGGAATAACAGCCTCTATAGAGATTCCCAAAGAGCCGACCCAACTCTATACTCACATAGGTGATGGACCTATTAAGAGTAGTCTACTCTACTCCACTTGTTTAGTAACAAGATATAGGCATCATTAAAAGCGTTAAGCTTATCCTTAATCCACTTGAAGACAAGCACTTATGTGCACCTTAGGAATGGATTGGAGTCAAGCTCCCAAGTGCTTACTTGCTGAGTCAATCATAACTAGTT
This sequence comes from Agave tequilana, assembly GCA_038442645.1. Taxonomy (NCBI): domain Eukaryota; kingdom Viridiplantae; phylum Streptophyta; class Magnoliopsida; order Asparagales; family Asparagaceae; genus Agave; species Agave tequilana. The sequence continues at coordinate 60,525 of JAVJIF010006185.1, forward strand.
TTTTCCTTGAACTTAGTCCGTGGGATCTCCAGTCGCTAAGTGAGGTTTCCATTAAGCTGACTCGGTAAGGTTAGGCTTTTAGACCCATTCCCCTCGATGCGCAGTTTATACGCTCTCCACTTAAACCTTTAGTAAGCGGATCCGCTAAATTATCCTTTGACGATACAAAGTCAATAGAGATAATTCCATTTGAGAGCAACTGCTTCACGGTATTATGTCTATGACGAATATGTCTAGACTTACCGTTGTATATCACATTTTGTGCCCTAGATATAGCTGCTTGATTGTCGCAGTGTATACATATAGCGGGCACTGGCTTTTGCCATAACGGTATATCTTCTAAGAATTGTCGAAGCCATTCTGCTTCTTCTCCAGCCTTATCTAAGGCTATGAATTTCGATTCCATAGTGGAACGGGCAATACATGTTTACTTAGAAGATTTCCAAGATACCGCTGCTCCTGCTAGAGTAAATACGTATCCGCTAGTTGATTTTGATTCCTCAGAATCTGCAATCCAATTAGCATCACTGTATCCTTCCAGTACAGGAGGATACTGTCCATATCTCAAGGCATATTCCTTGGTATGTGATACGTAACCCAATACTCGTAGTAGAGCGGTCCAGTGTAGATCATTAGGATTGCTAGTGTATCTACTTAACTTGCTTACAGCGTAAGCAATATCGGGTCTAGTGCAATTCATTAAATACATTAGACTTCCGATAATCTGAGAATACTCCAACTGGCGTATTCTAGTTCCTTTATTCTTATAAAGGTGGACGTGTGGGAGAAAAGGATTTGTATTCTCTTTTATCCCATGATCCTTGAATCTTTCTATCATCTTATCCACGTAGTGAGATTGAGATAGACTGATTCCATCTGGTGTTCTAGTAATTTTAATTCCTAAAATTACATCAGCAACCCCCAGATCCTTCATATCAAAACTGTTGGATAACATTCTTTTAGTGGACTTAATAATCTCAATAGTAGTCCCAAGTATCAACATGTCGTCTACATAAAGACAGACAATGATACATGCATCTCCAACTGTTTTCGTGTAAACACACTTATCGCATTCATTGATAGTGAATCCATCTTTGATCATGACACTATCAAATTTCTCATGCCATTGTTTTGGAGCCTGTTTTAAACCGTATAAGGATTTTACCAATTTACACACCTTGTGTTCTTGGCCCTTGACTTTAAATCCTTCAGGTTGCTCCATATATATCTTTTCACTTAATTCACCATTTAAGAATGCAGTCTTGACATCCATTTGATGGATATCTAAGTTGTGCAATACTGCAATCGCAATCAACATCCGTATGGACGTTATTCTTGTTACTGGTGAATAAGTATCGAAGTAGTCAAGTCCTTTTTGTCGATAACCCTTGGCTACTAATCTAGCCTTGTACTTATCGATAGATCCATCGGGTTTTAATTTTCGTTTGAAAATCCACTTACACCCAATTGGTTTACTTCCAGGAGGCAAGTTTACCAATTCCCAAGTATGATTACTTAGTATGGATTCTATTTCGCTATTTATAGCTTCTTTCCACATTTGTGCTTCTGGGTTTGACATAGCCTCTTTAAATGTTTGAGGCTCGCTCTCAATAGCGTATGCTATGAAATCTGAACCAAAGATTTTGAGATTCTAGATCTCTGACTTCTTCTTGGTTCAATTTCCGCATTTACAATTGGTTCCTCAGGGCTTTCGTCCCTGAACGCCATCTCGTGTGTTCTTTTCCCAGAAGTTTTATCTCCTTCCGTTTGTACAGAAAGATGTCTTCAAAGAACACAGCATTTCGAGATTCGATAATCATGTTTACATGAATATCAGGTATTTCTGATTTATGAACCAGAAATCTATAGGCACTACTATTCAAGGCATAGCCTATGAATATGCAGTCCATAGTTTTTGCTCCCAACTTAGTCTTTTTAGGTAATGGTGCTAGCAACTTTGTAAGGCACCCCCACATTTTGAGGTAATGGTAGGAAGGTGTCCTTCCATTAATAACTCGAATGGTATAAGACCAAGTTTCTTGTGGGGTACTCTATTTAGAATATGATTTGCAGTTAATAGAGCTTCCCCCCACAAGTTCTACGGAGCTCCAGAACTTACGAGCATGGAATTAACCATCTCCTTCAAAGTTCTGTTCTTCCGTTCAGCAATTCCATTCTGCTGAGGAGTGTATGGTGCTGTAGTTTGATGGATTATACCAAAACTAGCACATAACTCACTAAAATCATTTGATTCATATTCTCCGCCTCTATCGGATTTTAGAATCTTGATTTTCTTGTTGAGTTGATTCTCAACTTCGACCTTATATGTTATAAACATATTTATTGCCTCATCCTTACTGTTTAAAAGATACACATAACAGTATCTTGTACAGTCATCGATAAAAGTAATGAAATACTTTTTACCGCCTCTAGTTGGCATAAACTTCAAGTCACATAGATCGCTATGAATTAACCCTAAAGGTTCTGTATTTCGATCTATTGAGTGAAATGAATTTTTAGCCAACTTGGCCTCAACACAAATCTCAAACTTGCGAATTTCTTCCAAGTTGAGTTTAGAAATATATCCCAGATTAGACAAGTTTTTCAAAGACTTGTAATTTACATGCCCTAATCTAGCATGCCACAAATTAGGAGACTCAAGCAAATAAACAGAAGATTTTCCTTTATTTATTAGCTTTGGGTACAAATACACGGACTTTTTATCAACCACTGCAACATTGGCTTTAAAAAGTCCATCAACAAGATAGCCCTTTCCCACATACATCCCTCCCTTAGTAAGTACAAATTTGTCGGATTCAAATACAATTCTAAATCCTTTCTTACTAAGTATTGATCCGGAGATCAGATTCTTGCGGATGTCTGGAACATGAAGGACATCGTTAAAAGTAAGCTCTTTTCCCCGATGTCCACTTCAGGATGACCTTGCCCTTTCCTTCAACCTTTGAGGAAGCTGAATTCCCCATGAATAGTTGCTCATCTTGCTCTAGCCTTTGATATTCTGAGAATAGCAATTTCTCTGAGCAGATGTGCCGAGTAGCTCCCGTGTCTACCCACCAATCTTTGTTATTTGTTGTCAGATTCACTTCTGACACCACAGCTGAAAGACTTGGTGATTCATGGTTGGTCATATTCGCCTGTGGGTGGCTCTTCTTGTTCTTCTTTAGACGGCTGCGACATTCATTGGCCTTATGCCCTTCTTTGTTGCAGATGTAGCAGGTTCCTTTGAAGCGCATGCTTTTGCCGTCTTGGGCCTTGCCTTTGTACCCCTGGGATGTCTTCTTCCGCTTCAAGCCTTTGGAAGTAGACGCTTTCCCCTTTGAGTCCTCGATCACATTTGCTTTTGCTTCGTAGGAGTTCTTGCTGCTCCTTTTCTCGGACTTGCGGTTGTCCTCCTCTATACGAAGCCTCACAATGAGATCCTCCAACTTTAGCTCCTTTCGCTTGTGCTTCAGGTAGTTCTTGAAGTCTCTCCACGCTGGGGGGAGTTTCTCCACGATGGTTGCAACCTGAAAAGTTTCAGGAAGAATCATACCTTCGGCCTCTATCTCGTGCAAGATAAGTTGGAACTCTTGCACCTGACTGATGACAGTCTTGCTATCCACCATTTTGTACTCCAGAAATCGTCCAACGACGAACTTCTTGGTACCAGCATCTTCAGTCTTTTACTTCTTGTCAAGACTGGCCCATAACTTCTTTGTCGTAGTGATCGGACTGTAGACATTGTAAAGAGAGTCATCCAGTCCATTAAGAACATAATTTCGGCAAAGGAAGTCACCTTGTGTCCAAGCATCGACTGCAAGGACTGAGTCCCGATCAGTTCCGGGTTCTGGTGGATCCTCCTGCAGGAATTTGGCCAGATGAAGAGTGGTCAAGTAGAAGAGCATCTTCTGTTGCCACCTCTTGAATTCTGTGCCATCAAACTTTCCTTCCTGCTCTCCGGCTTCGGGTTAGGAAGTGGAGTAGGCATCAAACCTTGGAGCGGTATGTTTGTTGCCTTGCTGGAGGTATCTTGATTTGTCTCAGACATTTTTTTCTGCAAGTTCAAGCAGAACAGAAGTAAGAAACATTAATTGTCTTAAGATTGTTGCGTATCCTGCTTAACAAGAATCAATCTGACAACTAATCAAGATCACTGAGATATCAACAATCTAATTGGCCAGGTCGGCAAATATCAGGTGGGAGGTTTTCCGTTCAATAGAACGTTCCTTAATTTAAGAACCACCTTTCAATTTCCTTCCTTGGTTTAAGCACCAATTAGACTGAATCCAAGTCAGTCTCGATATACTGTAAAGTATATCCCCTGTATAAAGGACTTAATTCACTTATACAGTATCACTTAGACAGAATCTAAGTCAATCTCGATATACTGTAAAGTATATCCCCTGTATAAAGGACTTAATCCACTTATACAGTATTTGAAGTGAGGTACGCTTAGAGCGAATCTCCTTATGACAATTACGTCCCCCGCACCGGTGCTAACGGGATAATGGACGCTGGTCTCCCAAGATACAACACTTCTTCACGGTATTTGGATAGCACTACCAAATCACCGTACGGTCGAACCGTAGTCAACCAGTACCTACACAGGATTAGCAAAGCAGCGGTATAATGACAAATTTCAAATGAATATTTGTCTTACTCTTTTGGAGGAACACCCACTGTTAAGGATGTAGGAAGGTTGAAGAATTTGGTAGAATCTCCTTTAGGAAGGTGCTTCGAATTCCCACTTCACTCTGGAAGTCGCGGATTCCCACTTCGCTGGAAGTCGCTCTGGAAGTCGTGGATTCCCACTTCGCTGGAGCCCAGTTCAGAATTCAATTCAAAACTGCAGAGAGAGAGAGAGATTTTCTTGGAGTTGGTGTGTCTGAGAATGGAATTCTGGAGCGCTATTTATAGCGCTCCGGAAGGGCATTCTCGTCCGCCAAAAGTCAGCAGTTGTGACGGTTCGGAGAGAACCGTCACAACTGTTCAACGCCCAACCGCTCTGTCGGTTTTCCGACAGCAGTTGGCGAACGGTTCGGATCCGTTCGCGCGGACACACGTTGGCGGGTGGTTCGAATCCTTTCGCGGGCGGGCTGGACCTACGGACCCTGATTCAAAAAGAACCAGGTACGGAACTCAGCCCAGGCCGAGGCCCGGAGCCCCGGACCCGGACCCGGGCCCCGGCGGCGCGCGTGCGCGCACGTACGTATGTACGTGCATAGTTCCCTCCTTTTCGCGCGCGAAAACTCCAAGTACCCAAAGGGCACACCCTTTGTTCTCATTTTCTCTATTTATACCCATAAGCTTCCATCACATGGCCAATGTGGGACTAAATGCTTGTAGCTAACTTTAGTCCCTTTTGGCTTTGAATTAGGCAATCTTTGGACTTGAATATCTCATTCATTCGAAGTCGGAATTGAACATGTGAATATACCACGTTCATCACAAATGGAAGGAGAACACACTCCAACCATCATCCGGTTGATTCGATCAACGGATCTCGCCATAATTCAACTCGAAGATTCACCTTTATATTCTTCAATTCCAACAAAATGAACATGAACAAATTAACGGGGGTTTAATTCATATTATAATATATTTGTATATATCGTTGTACATGTATATACACTTGTATTTGAATACCCAATCCTTAAATGCCATCAATAATATTTCCAAATATCACATATTCGTAAAAATTTATTAGATTCTAATTTTTCCCACTTAATTACCTCAATATTAAAGTCTCATAGAATATTGAGTCCATGATTATATTATTACTCAAAAGTTACAAATTATGGTACTAATTACTGGTTATCATCTCATACTGGAGATTAAAGTGTTAACTAGAATTTTTAAAAATCAGGCTGTTACACTGGCCTGTTGTCTCTTTCTCGAGATTTATTTGAGGATTGATAGATATTTTTTTAATTTTTTAGTTTTTTAATGAAAGGCCCTCAGGTCATTATATTAATCTCGTCCATAACATACATCATCTGCATCTACTTGAGCGAGATATCGCAGATCTAATGGAAAATTATCAAGCAAAAAACAACTCCTCACTCACGCACCCACTTAGTGACCCAATTTGCACACTTGTTGTTTCACGCAATGTATGGGTCACCTTGATCGTATTCATCACTTAAAGCTTCAGCCTTGCATCTTCTAACAGTATTGTAGGTTGACTGAATGTTTTATTTTCCATTAAAGTCATTCAATAACCTTTAGTGCATCTCCTTCAAGCCACAACGGATATGTAGGAAAGTACTCCGCCAAATTTAGTGCTTCCCATGCACCCGAAGCTCTGCATCATCAACATCCCCATGATTACATTCAAGGCCAGCAACAAGAATGATGGAAATCATACTCAGGAATTAATTATTATTGTTATTTATTTATTATTTAATTATATGTTATTTAATTTTGGGTAATTAGGGTTGATGCAGGTGTTGGGGTGATTTGCAGAAACAGTGATGGGGACTGTATGATGGTGGCAGGTAGGAACGTTGAGGCAAGAAGTGTGTATGAGGTGGAGTTGATGGGGGCATGGTTGGCCATTTCTACTGTTCTTGAGAACTTCAGTTCTCAGAATGTTATTGTGAAGGGGGACTTGTCTTCTGTCATTAATGACATTAAGAAGACTCAGTGTGGATTCTTTTGCTCATCCTCTACTGTTGGATATTTGGGGATCACTCAACATGTTCGTAGGGCAATGGCTGGTGAGTTGTATTCCTAGAGAGAAGAATAAAGGCAGATTGGATTGCACGATTTTGTCGGAGACAGAACTGGCCAGGAATGCTTGAGGATGTTCTTCCAAGCGAATTGTTGTGTATTCTCGATAAGGATGTGGATAGAAGTGGTGAGGTAAGCCCCTAATTTGGGGATTTGGTATTGCCCCGTTGGGCTCTTCAAGCCAAAAAAAAAAAAAAAAAAAAATTTTTTTTTGGGAATTAGAGTTCTTTAATTAACAAGTTTTATCTAGTTTCCTAATTTTTGTTAAATGCTTATTTATAAACATGCATCTTTAATTTCATTATGGAGGAGACTTATTTTATGAAAATACAGATTATCAAACATCCTCTATGTAATTACTCCTTTCTCTCTCTAAATTCTTCTCTATCTCTCTCTAGATTGTCTCTTCTTCTCTTTTGTCGTCTCTCTTTTCTTTCTCTCTCTACACCAAAGGAGCAGGTCACTGTTACATTTCTGAAGACACAACCCACCGTCGCTCGCCCGTACTACATATGCATCAAAATTAACTATAATAGCATTCATGGGTGGTGGCAAGCAACAAATCGAGCAAGGTCCAGCCTGTGTTATGTGATCATAGGAATTGCCTCATCGATGACTGAGTATCCCTAACCTCTCCTCCCCCTAAACTTTGATTTGTTAAACTACCGCAGACGTAGCACGACTCTCCTTGAAAACACCAAACATTCCTCCGCTTCCAGACTCCCGTGCAAAGATTTCTCTTGTGTGTTATATCCCTAGATCGCCCTAGCTTCTTCAAATTTAGACACCCAAAGTTCGTTTGAAGGAAGCCTAGTGTTGGACCACATTCACCTTCGATGGCTCGCCATACATCACTTGACCATGAGCACTGCAAAATCAGATGATTCAAGTCCTTAGCCTCTGCTTAACACCCCAAGTTCTCATTCTTTAAGACCATAGTAGTTTCCATAACCATCACCAGTTGTAAGCATCGTCCCCAATTGTGGATGTGAAAAAGAGGTTTGTGCTTTCTTAACGAGCAATCTTTTAAGTCATCACCAAGAAACTGCAACTGCTCAGATGGGGGATGTTGGAATGAGGATTGGGGAACCTGACTCTGGAAGTTTGGTTGATAATTATGAGCTGGGAATTGTGTAGGAAAGTTTGGTTTTGGGTACTCATGGTTGTTCTGGCTCCACGAAAAACTTGGGTGATTTTTCCATCCTGAATTATACGTTTGGGAATGCAGATTGGCGTGGAGTCTGAAAAAATCTGCATTCATATGGTTAGGTAACATCTAATGGCTAAAAATATTGGACACTCTTTAAAGACGTGATTCATGACTTGGCAATAAGTGCACCCAGAGTTGAGACTTGGGGTGGGCTGACTTGATTATTGAAACTGGTTCCTTGGCTTCTAAGAGTTCTAGCATTCTCATCAGGTGGGTTATCTTAGCTTCGGCTGATACTGAAGATTCTATTCAGTGGAGAGCGCTTTTGAAAGATGTGGGGTTTTGATTTCTGGATTTTCCTGGACATGACTCCCACTGGATCATTTTCTCTGCTAAATTCTCAACAGTTCGCAACCCTGGTTTTCATATTTTTGTAAAAACCCTCCCTGGCATATTGTTTCAAAGAGTGTTTTCGTTTGATAATCAAGAGCATCATAAAGAATCTGACATTGTCGCCACTTCTTTATGCTGTGGTATGGACACTAGGTGAGAAGGTCATTGAAACGTTCAAAATACTTCTAAAATGTTTCGCTAGAATCTTGTCTAAAATGCATGATGTGTTTCTCAATGAGTGCAGTTTTATACATCGGTAAAATTTCATCAAAAAGTCCTTGATGAAATCATCCCAATAAGACATTAAGTCTACCGCTAGACTATAGAGCCATTTCTTTGCTAAGTCTTTGAGTGAGAATGGAATGAATCTTAACCTAACAGTATCGTCCCCTAACTAGAAAATTCTCATCATCAAGCATACTTCTTCAAATCCCTTTGAAGAAGGACGCGTCCTCAGACTCTGAGCCATGAAATCTAGGCAGTGTATTTATAAATTGTGGTTTCAGCTCAAAGTTGCTACGGTTGGCTTTCGGTAATCGAATGCATAGAGGAAGTGAGGTTCTTATTGGGTAGAATTTGTCTTGGAGTGAAGAATGTTAGGCCATGATTGGATTCAACTTGTTAGTGGAGTGGATGTGTGTAGATGTTCCTAACTAGACGAGATGAAGTTGGATCTCTTGACCTCACTTGCATGCAAATTCACACCACAATAAAGTAACAAACAACAAATAAAGAAAACAAACAAAAAAGAAAAAAATCAACCAAGTCTAGGCTAAGGTAAACTTAGACCTAGATGACTCCGAACTAGTCGACTGCCCAGAGGAGGTATATTGCAGTACCTAACTATAAGCTAATCGACTAAGTAGAGGCAAAATTTAGTGGGAGGCATCCAAGCATAAACAACGAGTGTTAATTACGTCAAACCATTGAATCCTCGAGACTTAACATCTTAATCTCCAATCTTTAGACACTGAGTTTGTAAGAGTCTGATTCTAACAACTTTCCCTCGTGGTCAATCTCTTATTGAGTCTAAGATGTCCCTAGGGCCAACGTCTATTCAGTTTTAAATTAAGCTTGGGTGAGTGAGTGCAACGAGATGATTTTTTAGTTAAGAGAGGATAATGAATTCCTATTTTATCTTGTTTATTTGGATTTCACCTTATCTTGTTTATTTGAGATTTGCCCTTAAAATCAATTTGTGTAAGTATGCAAGATATTTAACAACAAGACAACACTCAAAGTGAATAAATCACTCAAAAGTTGGTTTTATGATAAATGCAATGTGCACATACCTTGCTCCAGCACTTTTCGATAGTAATTGAAAATGAAACAGAATTGGACATGTGCCCTAAAATGCAAGAGTCAAAACCATGTATTAGATTAAATAATGATAGGTTACTATTGAGCAGTGTGCAGAATTAGGTAACAAGAAAACTACTAATTGCAGAAAGTATAATTTGCAATTTTAGAAGCCCTGCAACAAAATTTTGTGAGTAGTCAACTCAAATTGCCGCGTTTGTGCGGCTGCTTTGAGAAATTCTGGGCTATGAAAGCAGAGTCTCAGAGCTTCTTATATGTATACTGTAGTAAAAATTTCCTAGGTATCTACTCCTGCACACAAAACAGAAAGGCAACAATGTTAAACTAATTTACAAAAATCCGTTACCTCCTCTGGCAACGACGCAAAAAACTTGGTCGCTTCTCACGAAAATCAGAAAAACCAGAAATCCCTATATCGAAATTGAAAACCATAACCCAAAGAAGTGTAGTTTTAAAATCGATGTGCGTTAGGAGTTAGTTTTATGTACCGTGTAGCACTAAGGCTAACGGGTCATGTCCATAGGAAGGTATGCGATGAAAGCTTTTCTGTATTTTACTAAAAATGATTTGTTTCCCTATATTCAAAAATAAAAAGAAAATAAGAAATGAAGAGTTATGAGATGATGTGGCTTGTAAAAAGAAAGTGCAAAAAATGGTTGTGCTTGGCGAAAAAGAAATCAAAGAAAGCGATGAAAAGATTTGGAGATTGCTAAGTAAAATGTTTAAAGAAATAGAGAACTTTTGATATAAGAGAAGAAGTCATGGCTAACTAATCAACTAATGGCCCCGTACGTGAATAGACCTTTTCGTTTCTGGAATTTCTTGGCAGGTCATCAGGAATTTCGGGAGACTGTTAGATCTGGTTGGGAGGTTGAGATTGTAGGTTCTCTTCAATTTCAGTTTTGTCGTAAGCTTAAGCTATTGAAGGCCCCTTTGAAACTTCTCAATGCGAGGCACTTTGGGCATATTGCTTCTCGAGCTGATCGAGCTAGGAAGCTCCTTAAACTGGCTCAGGTCCAGATACAATCTCAATTTGATAATTCTGAACTTCGGGAGAAGGTTGTGGAGTTACGGAAGAATGCATTGGCTTTATCTAAGCTGAGATGGATTACTTTTATCAACTAGCTAAATGTACCTATGTTTCTAAGTCTGATAAATGCACAAAGTTCTTTCACAGTATTGTGAAAAGAAATAAGGGAAGGGGTATGTGGCAGCTATTTCTAAGGAGGATGGTTCAATGACGGAGTCGACGGAGGAGGTAGCATTGGAATTTCTACGGTACTTCGAGGGACTTCTGGGTGCTAGTTCTCAGGTTGAGCATGTTGACCCCCAGGTGCTTCAGTGTGGGGAGGTATCTCCTCTCTTCAAACTTCTGATCTGTTGAAGGAGGTTACCTCGGAGGAGATTAAGGAGGCGCTATTTGGTATTGGGAATGACAAAGCCCGGGGCCGGATGGGTATAGTGCCTCTTCTTCAAGACGGCGTAGGATATTATTGTGTTCAGTTCTGTGACGCTGTCAAGGAATTTTTTTATCAGGATCTCTTCTGAAGCAAATGAATCACACTTTGATTGCTTTGGTGCCTAAATCTGCTCATGCTAATTCTGTGAGTGATTTTCGGCCTATTGCCTGTTGTAATGTGATCTATAAGGTGATATCTAAAATTCTTGCTGCGAGGATTCAACCTGTGCTCGGTGAAATTATTGATATTTCACAATCTGCTTTTGTGGAGGGCCGGAGTATGATTGAAAATATTCATTTGTCCAAGAAATACTGAGAAATATAACAGGAAGAGGTATCCCCGAGGTGTTTGATTAAAGTGGACCTCCGGAAAGCTTATGATTCGGTCTCGTGGGAATTCCTTGCTGAGGTAATGAATGGTCTTAAGTTTTCGAACAGATTCATTGATGGATTATGTAATGTGTAACATCTCCGTCTTATTCTATTAGCCTGAATGGAGGATAGGGGGGAGTTCAATGGGAAGAAGGGATTGCGACAGGGTGATCCTTTGTCTCCTTTCTTTTTCTTCTATGCTTGAATATCTGTCGAGAAGCCTTAAGCTGAATACAAACAAGTTGGGATTCAAATTCCACCCTAGGTGTGGAAAGCTTAGGTTGTCACACCTGGCTTTTGCTGATGATCTCATGCTCATGGCTAGAGGAGACGTTCCTTCTGTCAGTATTATTATGGATAGCCTCAAGGATTTTGGATTGAAATCGGGCTTGTGCGCTAATTTTGCTCAAGTCAAGCCTTTTTACGGCGGGTGTATATGGAGAGGAACTTATTCATTGAGGCAGTTGACTGGTATCCCTGTTGGTGTGATGCCTTTCCGTTATCTCGGTGTCCCGTTGGCGGCTCAGAGACTGCAGTTGGTTCATTTTGCTCCTTTTGTTGATAAAATTACTATGTATATCAACTCTTGGATGGCTTCTAGCCTTTCTTTTGCGGGTAGAGCTGAGCTTATCAGATCAGTGCTACAAGGAGTGGAGTGCTTCTGGCTATCTATTTTTCCGGTCCCGGGTGCTATCATAGAAAGATAACTCTGCTGTGCAGGAATTTCTTGTGGCATAAGAGACATCATCCGGTTTCTTGGAAATCCATGTGCCTGCCTAAATCGGAAGGTGGATTGGATTCCGAGATCTAAAAGCTTGGAATGATTCCCTGCTAGCAAAATCTTTTTGGAACATCCACAAGAAAAAGGACACTTTATGGGTGCGTTGGTGCATCATATCTATTTTAAAGGGGATATCTCTGCTTGGGACTGGACGTGTATAAGGGATGACTCGCCATTGCTAAGAGGCTAGTTTCAATTCGTGATAAGATATGCCTTGTAGAAGGGTCCGTTGAGGCGGCAAAGAGGAGATTATCCTCTGGGTGGTAGGTGAGCGCATGTGTATATCGCTCGGATATGAGTTTTTTTCGATATAAGTTTCCAGGCTATCTTGGCCAAGCTCAGTTGGAATTCGAATGTCACACCAAAGCATGCTTTTACTCTTTGGCTTGCAGCACGGAAGAGGCTACCTACAAAAGATAGATTGACCTTTTTCAGGCTGAGGAATCATGTGTACTCTGTTTTCGTAATAAGGAATCGGCTGATCATCTATTCTTTCAATATTCCTTCTCTGCTACGGTTTGGAGATGCATTAGAGACTGGCTGGGTATCTCTCGGGAGATGTCGACTATCTCTAGTGCTCTTAAGTGGATAAAGAAGGAGGCAAAAGGATCCGTTGCAAAGCAAAAGCTAAAAAGTGGCCCTTGCTTGTACTGTTTATCATCTGTGGAATTCCCGCAATAGGAAAATTTTTGAAGGCCAGACACAGGAGGTGATTTCTACCGTCTTCAAGATCAAGCTGCATATCTATAGAACTATATTCACTTTGGATCCAAATGCCACTGTAGAGTTCTGAGAGATCTGGGAGTTATGACAGAAATAGATTGACAGACAGCAGACTTAGTCGACTAGTGGGTGTTACTAGTCGACTATATTCAAGTATAGTCGACTAGCCTTTTTGGGTCAGTCGACTCCTGTGGCAACAAAGAGGAAGGATACATCCAGATCTATTTTTCAGTCGACTTAACTTTGTGGTTAGTCGACTTGGGTCAGGTATAGTCGACTAGGCTCTCTAGCCTAGTCGACTTGGTGCAGGTATAGTCGACTAATTTTTCTGAATTAGTCGACTATCGCAGAAACAGAGAAGAAGCTTCATTCAGATCAACTTTCTAGTCGACTTGTAATTGTGATTAGTCGACTACATTCCTAGTCGATTGATATATTTTATAGTTGACTTATAGGTCTTTGATTTGGATTGTAGGGATACATTGTAATGGGTTAGCGTGACAGGAATTGTCAGTTGGGGAGGTTATACTGTATTGCCGGTTTGGCTTACATTCAGTTTTGATAAATAAAATTTACAGTCTCCAAAAAAAAAGAACACTTTCTTCCATTAGGTTCCAACCATCCAACTGTAACTCTCTTTTTGAATCTTGTTGCCCCCTTCTCGTTGGCGAGTCTGACCTCAACGTTTCAAATTAACTTCGCCCGAAACCGTGATCTTTTCCTCTCTCTCAGTCTTTTCTTCTCCCCGAATCTCTTTGTCTCTCTCGAAACACATCTCCTATCCCTTTACATGTCGCCGGCAGTGCACTGACGACCTACTGCCACCTCTCCTTCTCCACTTCGCTCTCTCTCAATTCCCCTTCTTACTCTTTAAAATCTGTTAGATCAATTTTATTCCATACAAGATCTCATACATGCATAGCCTCTTTATCATGATCAAAGGAAGGAGGGTTTCAGGCATACCTAATTCTATCACAAAAGGATGTTGAAGGTTACACAATCTCGAGAACGTCGGAGTTGATGGAGAGGATTCTTTTTTCTAGCCACCAAGTTCTCTTCTTTATCCTTAGAGGAGATGAGAGGCCTCCAAGAAAGAGATGGTAATTATGGTGGAGAAAGAACCCACTCATGATACATATAACATCAAGGACACCTAGTTCAACTCATCATAGATCTAGGCCTTTGATTTATAACACGAGTTCCACACGTGTAGATGAGTCCCACATTTTAATTTAAATACACTCATAACTAAGTGTAATTGAAAACGTGTCTAGACCTAAACCATTTTGGCTTGATCAATTCTTTATTGGATCAAACAACATAGATTAAGTGAGCGGGTGCAAATATCACGTATAGAAAATTGAATAGAAAAGAAGAGTAAGATGAAATTTGGGATTTTTTTTTTTTTTTTAATTTTATAGGGTGTTGAGTAGAGGAAAGAAAAGATTATCTAAATTGGAACGTTTAGAGATTTTCTAAGTTCTTTTTGTCAAAAATAAAATTTTAAAATATATAAAAGGGAGGAAGAAGATTGAATAAAGAAATTCTTGAAAATTTTAGAATTATTTTCAAAAAAAATGGAGTTTATAGAATCTGAACAGGAAAATTTTCTAAAGAATTATAAAGGAGGAAGAAGATAAAAAAATAAATAAAATAAAACTTTTAGAACTTCTCTTATAAAAAAAGGAATATTTGACGAGGAAAGAGATCAACTTAGGGTTCTTTTAGAATTTTTCTTTAAAATTATAATATTTGCAGATTTTTGTTCATAAAATATGCTACCGAGAAGCTCATGACGCAAACAAATAGAAATTTTAAAAAAAGAAGTTTATCTAGATAATATTGGATCATATAAAATTCTTTAATTAGACAAATATTTTCCTATATCAGGACCTTGAACAGGGACATGTAATTAATCCTCAAATTTATAGTATGTGATGGTACATGTTATGAGTGAGCATGTGATGTGACTTTACAATTTTTGCAACACACAAACATTGAATGAGTCTTTAGACCCTTGCTTGATAGATAATCTTTTACTCATAGCTGAGATATTCATGTCACAATTAACACCCAAGCTAAAACAATTTATGTAATCGACTATATTCAATAACCATTTTATGTTTACTGTCCTATCTTAAAATAGTGACTTATTAGTGTTAAATGAATATTCAATGTGTCTCATGATATATGCCATTTTATTAATTCAACTTTCAAATGTTGGGCACGTAACAAAGAAAATCAAATTCATTGAATATTAGAGTTAAATACAATTCTATTATGTTACATGCATCAAGTGAAACATCAACAATAAAAATTCATTGAAATTTTCGATTTAAAATACAAGACTATAATCAATCTAAATCCAGAAATGGTTTCATTGTTGGTTTCTGTTATCTAGGGTGGTCCTTCCACCCTCTTTCAAACATGGGAAAGAAAGTACCGTTTGTAATGTCAGTCATGTGCCTTGACTTTAAAGTCTCATTGCCACATGTCATGTTTTTTTTTGGTAAAATTTCAGATTATGAATTTTTAGTGACTCATCTAATGCACAGTGATTTTTTATTTCTGAATTATATCCAATTTTTGCTTGTTACACAAAAAAGAAAGAGGGAAACTACATATTGTTGGAATATGAAGAATATATATGTGAATCTTTGAATTGAATTACGACGAGATCCGTTGATCGAATCAATTGGATGATGGTTGGAGTGTGTTCTCCTTCCATTTGGGATGAATGTGGTATATTCACATGTTCAATTCCGACTTCGAATGAATGAGATATTCAAGTCTAAAGATTGTCTAATTCAAAGCCAAAATGAGACTAAAGGTAGCTAAAAGCATTTAGTCCCACGTTGACCATGGGATGGAAGTTCGTAGTGTTTTAATAGAGAAAATTGAGAACAAAGGGCGTGCCCTTTGGGTACTTGGGGTTTTCGCACGCGATTGGGAGGGAACAATGCCCGCACATGCGTGCGCGCGCCGCCGCTGGCGGCGGCCGACCAGCCGGGCTTGGGCTTGGGCTCGGGGTCGGGTTCCCTACCCGGCCTGGTTCTTTTTGAATCAGGTCTCACGGGTATGGGTTACGTGAAGCATACCCGCTCTGCTATCCGGATCCGAATCGGCCCGCCAACAGACCCGCCCCGCTATCCGGATCCGAACCGCTCCAGTTGGACAACCAACAGTTGTGATTGCTCCAGTTGGACAGCCAACAGTTGCGATTGTTGGTTTGACTTTTCGTTGGGTTCAGACCCGTTGGCCCCTCCTAGAGCGCTAGAAATAGCGCTCCGAATTCTCAATTGAAACACACCGACAGTAGAAAGAAATCTGCCTTCTAAAGGAGATTCTCTCTCTCTCAGTCTTGAAGTGACTTCTAACGGGAAGTGAAAATTCAATTTTCGAAGCGAGAGATTCTGCAAAATTCGTTCTGAAAGAGGGCTCAGAAAATTCAACAGATTCTTTAATAGAATTATTGTCTGAATCTGAGACTTCTGAAGAAGAATATTCTTCAACCTTCCTTCATCCTCTACAGTGGGTGCTCCTCTAAAGTAAAGGCAAATATTCTCCCGAAATTTGTCTTTGTCCCGCTGCTTCAACGATCCTGTGAAGGTACTGGTTAATTACGGTTCGACCGTACGGTGATTTGGTAGTGCTATCCAAATACCGTGAAGGAGTGTTATATCTTGGAAGACCAGCGTCCAGTAACCCGTTAGCACCGGTGCGGGGACGTAATTGTCTTAAGGAGATTCGCTCTAAGCGTACCTCACTCCAAGTACTGTATAAGTGAATTAATTTCTTTATATAGGGGATATATTGATACTCAGTACTGAGACTGATTTATACCAGTCTAATTGGAGTTTAACCAAGGAAGAAAATTGAAAGGTGGTTCTTAAATTAAGAAACGTTCTATTGAACGGAAAACCTCCCACCTGATATTTACCGACCTGGCTAATTAGATTGTTGATATTTCAGTGATATTGATTAGTTGTCAGATTAATTCCAGGACCAACAATCTTAAGACAATTAAGTATTGAAGTTTCTTACTTCTATTCTGTTTGAACTTGCAGAAAATGTCTGAGACTAATCAAGATAGCTCTAGTAAGGCACCAAACATGCAGCTACAAGCTTTGATGCCAACTCCACTTCCTAACCCGAAGCCGGAGAAGCCAGAAAAATTTGACGGCACAGAATTCAAGAGGTGGCAACAGAAGATGCTCTTCTACTTGACCACTCTTCATCTGGCCAGATTTCTGCAAGAAGATTCACCAGAGCCTGCAACTGATGTCTGGACTCAATGTGACTTCCTTTACCGAATTATATTTTAAATGGACCGGATGACTTTCTTTACAATGTCTACAGTCCCATCACAACGGCAAAGAAGTTATGGGCCAGTCTTGACAAGAAGTACGAGACTGAGGATGCTGGTACCAAGAAGTTGTCATAGGACGATTTCTGAAGTACAAAATGGTGGACATCAAGACTGTAATCAGTCAGGTGCAAGAGTTCCAACGTATCTTGAACGAGATAGAAGCCGAAGGTATGATTCTACCTGAACCTTTCAGGTTCCTACTATCGTGGAGAAACTCCCACCTGCATGGAGAGATTTCAAGAACTCCTGAAGCACAAGCGAAAGGAGTTGAAGTTTCTTACTTCTATTCTGCTTGAACTTGCAGAAAATGTCTGAGACTAATCAAGATAGCTCTAGCAAGGCACCAAACATGCAGCTACAAGCTTTGATGCCAACTCCACTTCCTAACCCGAAGCCAGAGAAGCCAGGAAAATTTGACGGCACAGAATTCAAGAGGTGGCAACAGAAGATGCTCTTCTACTTACCACTCTTCATCTGGCCAGATTCCTGCAAGAATATCCACCAGAGCCCGCAACTGATTCCTGGACTCAATGTGACTTCCTTTGCCGAAATTATATTTTAAGTGGACTGGATGACTCTCTTTACAATGTCTACAGTCCCATCACAATGGCAAAGAAGTTATGGGCCAGTCTTGACAAGAAGTACAAGACTGAGGATGTTGGTACCAAGAAGTTCATCATAGGACGATTTCTGGAGTACAAAATGGTGGACAGTAAGACTGTAATCAGTCAGGTGCAAGAGTTCCAACTTATCTTGCACGAGATAGAAGCCGAAGGTATGATTCTACCTGAAACCTTTTAGGTTGCTACTATTGTGGAGAAACTCCCACCTGCGTGGAGAGATTTTAGAACTACCTGAAGCACAAGCGAAAGGAGTTGAAGTTGGAAGATCTCATTGTGAGGCTTCGAATCGAGGAGGACAACAGAAAGTCCGAGAAAAGGAGCAGTAAGAACTCCTATGAAGCAAAAGCTAATGTGATCGAAGACTCAAAGGGGAAAGCGTCTACTTCCAAAGGCTTAAAGCGGAAGAAGACTTCCCAGGGGTACAAAGGCAAGGTCCAAGAAGGTAAGAACATGCGCTTCAAGGGAACCTGCTACATCTGCAACAAAGAAGGGCATAAGGCGAATGAATGTCGCAGCCGTCTTAAAAAGAACAAGAAGATCCATCCACAGGCAAACTTGACCGACCATGAGTCGCCAAGCCTTTCAGCTGTGGTGTCAGAAGTGAATCTGACAACCAACAATAAGGATTGGTGGGTAGACACTGGGGCTACTCGGCACATCTGCTCTGAGAAATTATTATTCTCTGAATATCAAATACTAGAGCAAGATGAGCAACTATTCATAGGAAACTCAGCCGTCTCAAAGGTTGAAGGAAAAGGCAAGGTCATCCTGAAGTGGACATCTGGAAAAGAGTTTACTCTGAACGATGTGCTACATGTTTCAGATATCAGCAAGAATTTGATCTCCGGATCAATACTTAGTAAGAAAGGATTTAGAATAATTTTTGAATCCGACAAATTTGTACTTACTAAGGGAAGGATGTATGTGGGAAAGGGTTATCTTGTTGATGGACTTTTTAAAGCCAATGTTGCAGTGGTAGATAAAAAGTCTGTGCATTTATACCCGAAGCTTATAAATAAAAGAAATTCTTCTGTTTATTTGCTTGAGTCTCCTATTTTGGGCATGCTAGATTAGGGCATGTAAATTACAAGTCTTTGAAAAACTTGTCTAATCTGGGATATATTTCTAAACTCAACTTGGAAGAAATTCGCAAGTGTGAGATTTGTGTTGAGGCCAAGTTGGCGAAAAATTCATTTCACTCAATTGATCGAAATACAGAACCTTTAGGGTTAATTCATAACGATCTGTGTGACTTGAAGTTTATGCCAACTAGAGGCGGGAAAAAGTATTTTATTACTTTTATTGATGACTGTACAAGATACTGTTATGTGTATCTTTTAAACAGTAAGGATGAGGCAATAAATATGTTTATAACATATAAAGCCGAAGTTGAGAATCAACTCAACAAGAAAATCAAGATTCTAAAATCCGATAGAGGCAGAGAATATGAATCAAATGATTTTAGTGAGTTATGTGCTAAATTTGGTATAATCCATCAAACAACAGTACTATATACTCCTCAGCAAAATGGAATTGCTGAACGGAAGAACAGAACTTTGAAGGAGATGGTCAATTCCAAGAACAGAACAGCACTATATGTCTTTGTCCCGCTGCTTCAACAATCCTGTGAAGGTACTGGTTAACTATGGTTCGACCGTACGGTGATTGGTAGTGCTATCCAAATACCGTGAAGGAGTGTTGTATCTTGGAAGACCAGCGTCCAGTAACCCTTTAGCACCGGTGCGGGGACGTAATTGTCTTAAGGAGATTCGCTCTAAGCGTACCTCATTCCAAGTACTGTATAAGTAAATTAATTTCTTTATACAGGGGATATACTGATACTCAGTATATTGAGACTGATTTATACCAGTCTAATTGGTGTTTAACCAAGGAAGGAAATTGAAAGGTGGTTCTTAATTAAGGATCGTTCTATTGAACGGAAAACCTCCCACCTGATATTTACCGACCTGGCCAATTAGATTGTTGATATTTCAGTAATATTGATTAGTTGTCAGATTAATTCCAGGACCAACACATATATGCTTACTACAAAATTAGGAAAATTGAGCCACGATGAATCACGTCCCTTTGGGGTCCAAATCGGGGTTTAATTTCCATTGGGGTGATTTATAAAAATAATTTAGAGTCTTTTTTTATTTTTTGTAAAAATAGTATTTAACTATTTAGATTTTTTTAAGCAGCAAGTATTTGGAGCCTTAGTTATATTCAAACCGAGCAAAATGAGGTTTCTCTCGTGACTCATTCTTGTACTTTATCCGTCCATCTGCCCTCCATAAAAGAGAGCCACAGAGGACTGAGAAGTCCTCTCCTCTCCCTATCCCCGCCTTCCCCTCCTCTCTCCTCTGTCCTCTCTTCTCTCTCCCTCTCTCATCTTCCCACTCTCTCTTCTTCCTCCCCTCTCCTCCCTCTCTTCTTCGCTGCTCGGTTCCACCGCAAGCGGTAATCTAGTATAGGATTTTGTATGGTCTGTACAAACAGACATTATTCTCATGGATGCATACAATTATATTTTGTAGTTCGATTGATAATCAATAAAGATATAGTTCTTCATGATCAATGAAATTTTATGTCAAATCTAACAAGTTTGTCGTGCTTTGTCAGCTTGGAGGTTGGCTTCGAGATGAGGAAATCCCAACAAATAGGTTTCCATGGTGCTTGCCTCTGTGTGTGTGTGTGTGTGTGTGTGTGTGTGTGTGTGTGTGTGAGAGAGAGAGAGAGAGAGAGAGAGAGAGAGAGAGAGAGAGTGAGTGGTCGTGGCACAATATCAGACGTGAGTTTTAGTTTAGATTTAGTCCTTGTTGTGGGCACAGGAGCTTGATGAAGGAGAGTTCGAGGCTCACAAGAGTAGGGATTTGTTTTAAATCAAATGCTGGTGTATTGGAGTTCAAACTTGGATAATGACATCAATTTCATGGCCACTTCTCACACTTGCATCAAACTCTTTTTCAAGAAAGAAAGCATTCGAACAGATGACAATAATATGACAAACCACAATCACACAAATACAACCATGATCCCTTAGCTCACACCAACCTTTCACAGGGACAAAACTAAGAGAATCACGACCCTCACGCCCTCATTCAGCTTACAACATTTATTTATAATCAATCAAACATGGGACTTGATCGCCTTGCTGTAGCCAGTCTGGTCATCGTAGTACTTGGACCACAGCATCACCCCTCCGTACTTCCTCGAGCGCTTCAGCAATGGCAGCACTCGAGAGGTGAGCTCTCCCGCCGGGATGAATCCGCTCCCCGCAGCGTCAGGCGCTGCCGGCAAGCCAAAAAGATATCGGTCGCATTGACCGCCATCGTCCACTGCTTCCATGCCTCGTCGAGGTTAGTCACCTGCCCTGCCGAGTACTGGCACGGCGGGTTGTTGTAGAACTGCACCCAGACGCAATCGAACAGGCCGGTCCTCAGGGCCCCTCCGACCATGGCGTCCGGGTACGGGCACTGCGGTGCAGCAGTCAAGTACACCTTCTTACCCTTGGCACTGTAAGCTGAGAGGTAGCGTGCAAGATCATCGTAGTGATCTGGGCCTCCACTCTCAATGTCGAAATCCACACCGTCCAGTACTGCGTCCCCCAGCGGCCTAGTAGAAGATTGGCCGCCGAGGTAATTGTTCCAAATGTATTGAGCAACTTGTCTCGTGTCATCTTGGGAAGCGAGGGAGTACGCACCGGCTCCGCCCCCAATCGAGAGGATGACCTTCACACCTTTGGACTGGCAGAAGGAGATGTTACTGCTGAGGCCCACGCAGCCGTCGGAATAAGGATCGCAGTGACCTGCCAGGTTGAGCTGGGGGGTCCGGCCAGCGCCGAAGGAGCACAAGAAGGCGAGGTTTACGAAAGCGTAGTTGCCGGTTGCGCAGGTTTCGGCGAGGGTGCCTTCGTTCCCGTTCTGGCCCCAGTAGACGGAGATTTTCCCGGCGTTGGAGGGATCAAGAACCGAAGCTAAGAAGAGGAGGGAGACACAAATGTTGGTACCTAGATGAGATTGTGCCATCTCTCTTTTCTCTGGTTGTGGTTGAAAGAAAGAGAACAATGAGATGGTTTGGTGCTTGAGTAGTTGCTCCTTAATTTATAGGGTACATTCATCTCTGTACTTTCACTTGAGGGTGCCAAATTCCTTTGCAAGAGCGTGCCGGGGCCGTTATGCTTTGTTGTGGTCTGCATGAAATCCATTAGTACCACAAAGAAAATACCCATCAATCTTGTTCTATTAATTGTCCAGATTAGCTCTTTGCCTTGTTGATGGTTTCTTGAGTTAAAATCAACTTGGTGATGCTAATTAAACTTTCAGTTCCTAGTAGCTTCATCTCTATGTTATCAAATACATAATTCTGTATTTTGCTCCATCTTGTTTTCTACTCTGTATCCCACAAAGCTACGGTACGTCACTGGAGCTATGTATTTTTCTCGTTTGTCTGCAATACCTTAACATATATTTGTATTTAAGTTACATTCATTTTGGATCTTGAAAGCGACATCAATATTAAACTGTGACTCATTTATGAACGGCAAAGGTAACTTCAAGTTCTTGGTAGCCAGTATTAGCTTCTATTGTTAATTATAGCAAGTGTAATGACTTAATGAAGTGCTCAGTTGGGTTGTCATTAGCAATTATCCAGCTTTGTGGATATTAACACTAACCAAAATTCCAATTACTTGACATCTTGTCTAAAGTACAGTAGAAGAGTATCTTGTCTAAAGTACAGTAGAAGGCACGTTGTTGCAAAAGAATTCAGATATTGTCAGGCCTATTATCAAGAACTACTCTATATATAAAGGACCGGCAAGTTGTTGCTCTCGATCAAACAATCCTTAAGCTTCTCTTCCTTCTTCAATTCTTGTACGTTCAAAGTGTACGTGATGGCATCATCCAGTCTTTCTACGAAACTTTGCTTTCCTCTTCTCTTCATTGCTTTACTCATCCTCTGAAAGGTGGAAAGATCGCTATCTATTGGGGCCAAAATGGAAATGAAGAACTACGCATTTGTAAACCTAGCTTTCCTTTCATCCTTTGGTGACAGTCGAACTTTTGAGGAGATCGTACATCTCAAGTGCTTCCATTGCTCAAGAGCTCTAACAAGTATGGAGGGGTGATGTTGTGGTCTGAGTATTACGATGACCAGACTTGATATTGCAAAGCTATTAAAAGCCTGGTGTTTGATTAATTACTTGCAAAAGCAAGGGTTTGCGTATAGCATCCTCACTTGATCGGTACGTCTCTTTAGATTCTGCTGCAGTCTGTTATGTTTGTGTATATGTAATGTGATGTATCTTGTATTGTTACATGTCAGTGACTTCGTCCGCTACGTGAGCAGCTAATAATATGAAGATGCGTATGAAAGATGAGTTGTTCGAAGTGTTGATCCTGATCCCCTCCCCCGGTCACCTCTCCAAGCCCAAACACTTCTCACTTGTCAACTGCCCGGGCTTTTACGAACCAAGTGGAAACGAGGTCACCAAGCCTTTCATCGGACATTGAACTCATATAATACTTTAGTAAAACATAGAAGAAAAATACAGAAGACATAATAGTTTACGTGGTTCAACCAAACCCAGCCTCATGCGCTGATAGAGCATCGAGAGAGATATTATAATAACATGGAGATATTAATAACATGGAGTACAAGAAAGCAATCACACGCCTTAACCCTCTTTTTTCTGATACAAGTATGAACATTGAACACTCACCTCTCATAAATTAAACACAATAAATTTATGAAAAGCTCCATTTTCCATAGTGAACCAATTACCCGTTGATGTTAGTCATCTTTTTTTTGGCTTGATCTACAAACATGTATTCATGGCTTTCTCTGCTCGATCTTCTCTCTATTTCTTGATCTACACCTTTTCTTCTGAAGAGTTCTCCACCTCTTTCTCCACTCATAAACCCTTGCTTATCATACTCTTTAGAAAGAATTTTAATAACCTAAAACATTAAAAAAGATCTCAACCGGCGATCTCAAAGAAATCAATTTATTGTGAAAAAAATCTCTTTAATTAGTCATGGGACACACTTGAAAATAAGACACTTTCCTAATACCATTCTCCAGGATATAACTCCCTCTCGCCACCTTCATCCCTTCGTCCCTCACTTCCACCTTATCTCCTCTTAATCCTTTTATGTTATTTCTACACCCTCACACCTCCTCCCCTTTCTCTCTCCAAATGACAACCACTGCCTTCAAACAGTCTATAGATCCCATTCTCCTCCACTGCAAGCTCGTTGAGGAAGTTTGCAAGTGATCAAATGCCCTTATTGATAAACTCACTAGTACAGGAATGCCTTTCCACATCGGCCATTTCATGTCGATTTTGCCGCAACTGACGTAGATTATAGGGGCAGTGGCAAACTTATAAATAAAAAAATATGTTTGGGGTCGGTGATTTTTTAAAAAATGAAATATTTTCCACGTCGGTTCTTTTAAAAACCTACCTACGTGGAATCTCTTTAATTGCCGACGTGCAACAAAGAACCAACGTTATATGTATTTTCAAAATGCGCGTCTTCGTTTGTAGCCCCCTATCTAACTCTCTCAACTCTGAAATCCCCCAAATTCTAACCCAACTCTCTCTCTCTCTCTCTCTCTCTCTCTCTCTCTCTCTCTCCTCTCTCTCTCTCCCCCCCCCCCCACTCTCGTCTCTCTCTTACTCACTCTCTCCCTCTCCCTGGCACTCCACCGGTGAGGTCCACCGCCTCTACCCTCGCACCTCCACCATCCTCCTCTCGCGCTACCATACCCTCCTCCAACACAGCTACCGGCCTCCTCCAACACAATTGTAAGTGCTTTTACCCACTTAGCCCTTTACCCATCATCTATTTTTTTGGGATTTCCATACACCTCATGTTGTAATGTAAATGAAATTATTTTGAGAAAAACTTATCTAAGAAAATTCTTGAAAAAAGTTAACAATATTAATTTGAAATATAGAGATTTCATAAAAAAAACTGTTGAATAGAAAACATACATTCAGTAATATATGCATTGTGTGTATATAATACAATTATATTTAAAATAAGCATAACATTGAATATTCTGATGTAGGAGACTGGAATATGTAGCATAGTCAACCCAGTATAAGTCGACTTATACTTTTATAAGTCGACTAATGGAGTAAACAGAGAGTGGGTTTGGCAGAAATTTACAGAGTAGTCGACTATATGAAAATATAAGTCGACTAATCATTTCATAAGTCGACTTATCCCCATTATAAGTCGACTAATCTGTTGGTGGTTGTGACAACTATGCAAAAGTAAATTTACTCTTTACATGACATGTCTTGTTGTTAATTCAGTATATTATTTTTTATTCTAGAATAGGTAAACATAGATCAGAAATGGATAGATGCTAATAAGTTAAGTATCGAATATTGGAATAGTGTGGAGGAGTTTATTAAGCTTGTTGTTGAGTGTGCCAACAATTCTAATCGTATTAAGTATCTATGCATAAAATGTGGTTACCTTAAGAATGTCATAATTGAAGTATTAAGAGATCATTTATTCATTAATGGGATTAATAAAAGTTATATAAGATGGATATGACATGGCGAGAGTGCAAGAGATATACCGATTAATTCAGATGATAGAATATGTGACGAAAGAGAAGAAACAGATTGTAATGAGGATGACAAATTAGAAGACATGATCCATGATGAAGAAGATCACTTTATGGATCGCCCATACTAAATCCGGAGATTGAAAGATGATGCAGAAAAACAAATATATGTTGATTGTTCTAAATTCACTCAATTGTCTGTAGTGTTGAGATTGTATAATTTGAAAACAGGAAATGGTTGGAGTGATAAGAGTTTTAGAGTCTTACTCAATCTCTTAAAGATATGCTTTCTGAGGCTAATGAACTTTTAGATCGTACATACAATACCAAGAAGATCTTGTGCTATATGGGTATGAATTACGAGAGGATACACGCTTACCCTAGTGATTGTATTTTGTACAGAAAAGATTATGATGGTTTGAAGAGATGTCCGATTTGATAAGTGGATCGGTATAAGAAAAATAAGAATAAAATTTCAGCCATGATATTATAGTGTTTTTTGATAATATCTAAATTTAAACGCATGTTTAGGATGTAGAACATAGAAGAGTTTGATGTGGCATTCAGACTGGAGGATTTCTGATAATATGCTTCGACATCGGACTGATTCTTTGCAATAAAATATGATTGATTTGAAATTTTCTGATTCTGGATGTGATACAAGGAATCTCTGACTAAATCTTTCATCTGATAGAATGAACATGTGCGGTAGCATGAGCAGCACACACAGTACTTGGCTAGTTGTTTTGACTATTTACAAGTTTTCTCCCTGCTTGTGCATAAAACGCAAGTTTATAATATTGTCATTGCTAATATCGGGTCCCATACAGTCGAAAAATGATATAGATATTTATTTGGCAACTCTTATTGCAGAATTAAAGATAATGTGGGAAGAAGGTGTAGAAGTATTCGATGCATATCATCAAGAAAATTTCAAGCTCTAAGTTATATTATTTTGGACAATCAATGATATTTTAGCATATGAAAACTTGTAAGGGTATAGTGTGAAAGGACACAAGACATGTCCTGTATGTAAAAAAGACACATTTTCTTTCTGTTGACACTCCGAAAAGGCGAACTCTCAGACATCACGTTAACTGGTCCGAACGATGTCTAACTTACTGGCACATTCGAATGACAGGTTACAGAGAGGCTGAAGACCTATCCATCCCTCTGATGGACAAACCAATGACTTGAACTTCACTGATTCAATAAAGCAGATAGTGAGCCAAACATTGTCTTCTGAAGAAAGCTCAAGCTTAGCTTCATTGCAAGCTCTTTTTTAGCTTCGTAGCAAGCTAGGTAGCTCCGTTGTGGGCTCACTTCTTAGTTTCTCCTGAAGACCTTTTGTAGCTTCACTGTGAGCTTAATTTCTAACTCCGCTGCAAGCTCTTATGGTCATTTTTGACCATTCAAATCTCAGTACGAAATTAATGTGACTGATATCACATTTTTAGGCAGTTAAGTTTCGTGATCTTTTGGTTGGAGTGGATCAAGAAAAATCCCTCAATCAGTTGCCGAGGATCAAGAAAATCCCTCAATCAGTTGGAGAAATTAAGGGATTGTTGTAACAACCCTGAGCCGGTTGGTTGATTAGCTTCGCAGCGTAGCTACACTGCTAAGTTTCAGAAGAGTTGTTAGATCTTCTAAGGACTATAAATAGCCCACTGCTAGGCAGGGTAAGGGCTGGAAAATTTCTGAAGAGGGCTGGACTTTGGATTACACTTGGCTGGATTTTTCAGAGGCAGAGAAAAAGTTGAAGCTCACACGAGAGATCGATCTCAAGCCTAGCTTTCGATCTTTTCTCAGAGAACCTTGCTTCTCTTTTCAGGGTTCTAATACCCTTTAAGATCTTTCTTTCTCAAAATATTTCCGAAATCAAGTGAGAAAGAAATTCTTAGGCAGAAAACTTGAAGATTCGATCACTCGCATCGTCAATGGAACAAAGTGATCATGCGCCGACCAGACTTCTATCGACACACTTTTTCAGAAATCTCAGTGAAAGATTTTTGTAGTTTTCCTTTTACTTGTAATTTTCTACAACTTTTGTAAAGTTTTCTTGCATTTTCAAATCAATGGAAAACAAGATGGAGACTTCACTGAGGAATATCTTCTTCAACAACAAGAAGGCGATGTCGCAATGCGATGATGAGACTCTCGGGTCTATTGTTGAGACGTTGGTCGTCCAATTTGACTAAGAGAGATTTGAGCAAATTCTCTCTTAGGGCGGCTAAAGCCCTATCAATATGCTCAAGCACAGAAAGATCTCCATGTTTAGGTCTCCTCTAACCATTACCCAGAAACAAGTCTGTGATGAGACAAAATAGGCCACTTGTTGGCCTAACTCAGTCTCAACAGAGACTAAATTAGCTTCGCGACAGCACCTGTATGCTGCTTACGAAGCTAAATCAGCCTCTAAGGCTTTTTGGATTGAAAAATCCACTTCAGCCTTGTGCGAGGCTAAAAGATCTGTTGTTTCAGCTTCTGACGAAGCTCATAAAGTCTCTGGCTGTGAGACTACTTCAGCTCTCCACAGAGCTCAGCCACGCTTCTCCCACGAAGCTAAAGGCAAAGCACCCATTGGTGCTATCAGTGAAGCTGTTGTAGCTTCGTTGACTGCTGCAAAAACTCTTAGCCACAAAGTTAGAGTTGAAGCACCCTCTAGTGCTAATAGCAAAGATATTTCGCTTGAAAAAAAAGCACTAAGTGCTCATATAATTTTGCCGTCAAGCGAAGCTATTTTAACTACGCCCCCAGCCAGAAGAAAAACCTCTAAGGCTAAGTTTAAGACTAAACCTAAGATTTTTCAGCCCATCAGGGCTAATCTCCAGCCTCCTCGAGTTTCTGTGTTGGATCAACTGGGTCCGACCAACATAGACTTGCAGGAATTTTTGAGCAATAAGCGAAAATCTCACCCAGAAGAGTAGGTTCACATCTCACCGTCTTACTGCGGACAAGTGAAATGCCAACTTGTAACTGTACATTCACCTAACTGTTGTTTGGGGCCAATCTCCGCAATACCTTTTTTGATAAACCATCGGTATTCGACCGGTTGTCAACCCAGACCTCTGAAGAGTCCAAGCCTAGGAGAAAGAGGAAAGCCAAGAAACCTCACCTTGTTGCAGTCTGTCAACATGACAGACAGAGGAAGGGATCTGACACGATCCTAAAGAGGAAGACAGGGGGTTCGCGCTCCCTCAGTTAGTTCTTCAGACCCTGACTATAGCTCAGGCATAAGTCAGGTATGATTGAATCGGAAGGTGCCTTCAGATGTACCTGCTCCATGGTAGCAATACCCTACAATTATGGACAACCCTCCTCCTCCATAGGAGCAATGTCGCCAGAACCGTTGAAAAGACTCTTCCAATGGTTGATGATGAGGGAGAAGCCAGCGGCTACATTTCCTCCACCACCGTCAGCTCCAAGCAGACAGGGGTTATGTCAGCTAACATGGCTGACAACAACCATGATGATGATCTTTGTCAGCGTATGTAAGCTCAGGAGAAAAGTTCCAGAGTTCAGCAAGCAACTCTGAAAAATATCCAGCAAATGTTGGCGCAGCTCATAAATAACTGGAACAACGATGACACCACCTATAGAAACCAATGAGAAGGAGAATCCCAACAATGAACCCCCTAAGACTGAAAAAATCAAGAGAAGTTCAAGAATTAATGCCTATGTTATCAAAGGCATCCATGCTCAGATTGCATCTTTGGCTCAGAGGGATGAACTAAAGAAAGTAGGGATGATGCGTTCTTACCCACTGGAATGAGACTCAGTTCCCTATCTTCCAAAATCCAAGCCACCTACGTTACACACGTTTGACAGCAAAAGCTCACCAAATCAGCACATTTATTACTTCTGACGTCAAACTGGCAAAGTTATAGATAATGATGCTATCATGACGAGATTATTCATCAGCACCCTTAAAGGGGTAGCTTTTGACTAGTTTAGGATCTTCCTAGCGGCTCCATCAATTCTTGGGTTGATCTGAAAACCCAGTTTCTTTCTTGATTTTACGAGGATAACACCGAGGTAACCATGAATAAGCTCCTCTAGATGGTTCAGAAAGGAGAAAATTCGTGCGAGAATACATTAAGAGGTTCCACAAGCTCTCTCTTATGTGCCCTGCAGGTATGTCCTTGTCCATGCTACTTCAAACATGTCGGCACAACTTTCTCGATAGAATAGAAGTTCATATGGGAACTGTCAAAGCCTATACTTAGAAGGAGCTCATTGAACAAGTAGAAATAGCTGAGAAATCAGCTAAAAAATTTGATCCCTCAATGTCCAAGAATAAATGGGGGGTCAACACCAAGAAGCGTGATGCAGCCCAATCTTCTCAATCCAAAGGGAAAGAAACAATGGCAGTCGAGTTGTCTGGGGAAGCTCCACCAAAGCAGAAAAAGATCAATGCCAGTAGTAATTAGGAATTCAAGTTTCCGCCAAGGCAATACTCGTTCAAATATG
The DNA here is from genome assembly GCA_038442645.1 of Agave tequilana. Classification (NCBI taxonomy): domain Eukaryota; kingdom Viridiplantae; phylum Streptophyta; class Magnoliopsida; order Asparagales; family Asparagaceae; genus Agave; species Agave tequilana. The sequence goes on from JAVJIF010006185.1 coordinate 90,504, forward strand.
AACAGGTGGTGACCATCTTCCACCTACTTAACAAAGGTAACAAGCTCAAGTTACCACAAGTCCAGCGACCAGAAGAAGTGAGGCGTACAAATGACCCTATTATTGCCTCTTTCATAGAATGGTGCATCATCTCACCAGCAGATGCTTTGTCCTTAAGGATAAGATCCAAGCATTAGTCTAAAGTCAGAGTAAAAGAAGGTCACTGTGGTGACTCTCAATTTCGAGACCTTCCCGAAGATGACGTCAAGGATGAATTGACCCCAGTCCCTAAAGCCAGACTGGACAACGTCAACCTAATGGTAGAAAAGCAGAAAGACAAGGGCCTCGTTTCAATGATGACAAAATCTTGAGAGATCATGTGGGTCCATCCAGATATTGTCAAAGATGAGCAATGGGAAGTCAACAAGCCCAAGATCAAAGGCAAGTCATGCAATATCGTCTCCCTTGTAACGGATGACGATAATGTAATTATAACTTCTCTCAGTGACTCAAAAAAGAGAAGCTTGCCTTAGCGGTGAGCCCGCTACCTCTCAGCCATTAGGCACCTGGTCTGAAAGACAGTACTTACGACAATACGACCAGACCCCCGACGAAACACGATAGCCAACGACGTCGGGAGGAACTGCACCAGTCCACGCTTCAACACCACCCTACCACTGGACGAAAGGAAGCAAACGGAGGTCTGATTCGACAAATTTCTAAAAAGGATCCTTCTAAGGGGCTCAACCCTCCTTTCCGCTTCAACATATTGGCAAAGCTTGCCAATATCTCAGCTCGTATCGCTCTGCATGAGCTACTTTGCCTCTCGAAGGAGAAATGAGAGACGCTTTAGGATGCACTCGCTAATTTAGAGTCCTTTCTAATGCAAGTGCCTGCAATCCCTACTAATGACAAAGGGACCTGTGTCTCCAATGTCATTTGGTGCAACGACAGATGCCATCCATCACTTTCACTCCTGAGGACATGCTCTTCAAAGATAATAAGCATGATGGACCTCTGTACTATACTGAGTATATTGGCTCTACGTGCATTGAAAGGATCCAAGTCGATCTGGGGTCTGCTCTTAGTATCATCTTGAAAAGGCTTCTTTACTTCCTTGGCATCCTACTGAGCAGGTTGTCAACTATTACTACATGCATCTATGGCTTCAACGCTGAGAGTATTTACCCTCTGGACAAAATTCATCTCCGATGCCAAATTGGAGATTTGAAATCAGAAGTGACATGTTACATTATTGACGCTGACACGTCTTACAATCTCTTGCTCAGACGATCATGGATCCATGCCAACTGAATCGTCCCCTCAACATTACACTGATGCTTCGAATACGTGGGTGACGAAGTTGTGGTTTGAACGATGTTCGCTGAGATGCAACCGTTCAAAAGAGCAGAGAATTACTTCACAGATTCCCTGCTCTACCAGGAGAATAATGACTTGAAGAAATTGTTATCCAATGACGATGGCAGTGGCAACAAGGTAAACTCAGAATCAAAAGAAGATGCGTCGGCTACCTTTATTCTGGAACCAATTATAGCGTATCTAAATGATCCTGATTGTAATTACCCAGCCGAAAATGAGGGTGAGTGGATCCTTAATAAAAATATTGTTTTTGATTATTCTTTGTGCCTTGGGGATGTATTTAAATCTGTCGACATTAGTTTATTGCACATGCCTTTGCCTGTCTCTGAAATGATATGCATGCACATAGAGGATAATGAAGGATCTATCTTCATTGCTCCTCTTTCTAAAAGGGACGAATCACTGATTATACCTGGCAGAGGCCAGGCTTGGGCCACGACATCCAAGGAATCAGACGACAACTTGGAACCCCCATAATTCTTTCATTACGTGAGGTCAGCACATTGCATGATTAAAAGAATGGGGTACAACTTGAATTATGGAGATTGCTTGAATTTTGGTAAAGAGAGGTGCATCCCTTTGCAATCGTTCGTACCGAAAGGAAAATCAGCCAACTACTACGACCTCACACGCAGAGGGTTGGGATATGTCACTCCATCCCCCCAGTCGGAATCAGAGTCTGATGAATCTCGACCATCGGAATCTTCAGACTTGTCCAGGTGGGACTCTGATTTAGTGTGAGGTAGTCTTTAAGAAGCTCTTTGCCAACATGACGTCTATTAGTCAGGCAGAGCTAGACGAAGACATTGAGCCATTCGACACCGATCTGTGTGCTCAACAACTCAATCTTCAATGGGAGAAGCATTTCAAACTATGTGAACCCTGACCAAAGATAAGGTGATCTAAGTCAATGCGAGTGATCAAGCACACCTAAAGCTCATCTTTATAAACGAAAGCCTAATGCCAAAAGAAAAGCAAGATCTCATACTCTCATATGGGAGTATATAGATGTCTTTGCCTGGAGCTGTGAAGACTTGCCTGGCCTCGATCCTCAGGTGGCCATGCATCGTCTCAATATCAAGCCAGATGCCAAACTGGTTAAGCAACATCAACGACAATTTCGACCTGACATTATGAAGGCCATCGAAACTGAAGTTCATAAACTCACCGAATGTGATTTCATTCGAGAAGAGCAGCACCCAGACTGGGTTGCTAATATTGTCCCTGTGCTTAAGAAGAATGGAAAGATCATAGTTTGCATTGACTTTCGTGATCTCAATACAGCTTGTCCTAAAGATAAATTTTTCATGCTCATCACTGATGTCATGATTGATAACACGTGTGGCTTCGAAAAGGATGTCCTTTATGGATGGCTTTTCAGGACAGATGACGAAAAGCATACATCATTCAAAAATGCCATTGGGGGTATACAGTTGTACAATAATATCGTTCGGATTGAAAAGGTACAACTTACCAACATGCCATATAGCATATTTTTCACGATCACCTATAGAGAATAATGGAATGCTATGTTGACGATATTGCAATCAAGAGTCTTAGCAAAAACAACCATCTCGATAAGCAAAGAACTGTATTTGACATCATGTGGGCCCACCACTGAAGATGAACCCGATCAAGCTGTTCTTGGGAGTGTCGAGTGGGAAGTTTCTTGAATTTATCTTCACATCCAAAGGAATTCATCTTGACCCTGATAAAGTTAAGGCCATTCACAGCATGTAGCCTCCGAAGACTCTCAAAGAGCTCAGAGTTCTGCAAGGCAGACTCACTTACATCCGCAGATTCATTGAAAATCTTTCGAGTCGTTGCCAACCGTTCACACGGTTAATGAAGAAAGGTGTCTCCTTCGTATGTGATGAAGCTTGCCAGAAGGTTTTCGAGGATATCAAGAATTGCCTCACCAAGCCTCCGTTCCTAGTGGCTCCCATTTCGGGAATACTATTTTTGCTCTATGTGCAAGCTATGGACTATTTTTTAGGCGCTCTTTTGGCTCAGAAGAACGACGGAGGCTTCGAGTAGGCCATCTACTACCTGAACAGAACTCTGATAGGAACCGAATTTCGATACAACCCTGTTGAGAAGGAATGTCTAGCTCTTGTCTTTGCTGTCCAAAAGACGTGACATTATTTGGTTGGCCAAACCATACATGTCATCTCAAGAGTCAACTTCCTACGTATTCTCAAGATGAAACCAGAGTCTTTGAACTCTAGACTAGCTAATTGGGCTATTATGTTATCGCAGTATGACATGACTTTTGTTCCCCAAAAGGCGATCAAAGGTTAAGCCTCTCGCAAATTTCTGGCAGCCCATCCAATCCCAGAAACTTTGAATCTACACACAGACATTCCAGACGAGGTTGTCGAAGTTAATATGACCTCAGAGGATGATATATGGCAGATGTACTTTGATGGTACATTAAGAACAGACCTAAAGGCAAGATAATTGCCAGACTGGGGGTGGTATTTGTCTCACCGAAAAATCACATTCTTCCTTGGGCATTCTCATTGACAGAGCCTGCTCTAATAATGTAGCTGAGTATAATGCTTTACTTATTGGCCTTCAGCTCGCACAATGAATGGGGGTACAATACCTTGAAGGTTATGGTGACTCCAAATTGATTGTCAACTAAGTTAAAGGAGAGTATGGGGTCTGTCATGCAGACCCGATACCTTACCACCATGCAGCTACTAGGTTGGCCAACTCATTTGGTGGTTTCTACATTAGCCATATGTATTGCCTCCAAAACACAAAGGCACACGCTTTAGCTGCTCTCGCGGGCTACATTAGTCTTACTAGCTGATACCACTTAGCGTCTCATGTTGGCTACTCGTCATCTCTTTCGTCTGAAGTACGTCTTAGAGCTTAGTGAAGTTCATACAGCCTTGACAAAATTCGAACTGAGGGACTAGTGATTCCTGATCATCGATTATGCCTTGCATGGCATACTGCCTGATGATCCCAAGGAAGCGGCTTCTGTTCAACGAAGATCTGCTCAGTTCTACTATGATGCAGTGGTAAAGACGCTATACCGATGTTCATACGATGGTTTATTTTTCATTGTCTATCTAGTTTAGAAGCACAAGAAGTAATTAAAGAGGCTCATGATGGTATATGTGGAGCTCATCAACCAGATTCGAAGCTCAAAGACCAATTGCACTGACTCGGCTATTATTGCTAACTATGATCGCGGACGCAGTCAAATACGCCAAAAGGTGTAAGGCCTGTCAAATCCATATGAATTTCATATACCAACCCCCGAACTACTCCACCCCAGTCACTGCATGGCCATTCAAAGCATGGAGAATCGATGTTACAGGACTTATCAGTCCTCCAAGGTAAAAGGTCATTGGTTCATCCTTGCAATAACTAATTACTTTTAGAAGTGGGCAGAAGCTGCACCACTCAAGTAAGTTTAACTCGCTTATCACTGATGTCATGATTGCCAACACGTGTGGCTTCCGAAAGGATGTCCTTCATGGATGACTTTTCAGAGTAGATGATGAAAAGCATACATCATTCAAAAATGCCATTGGGGGTATACAATTATACAATAATATCATTCGGATTGAAAAATACAGGTGCAACTTATCATTGTGCCATGAGCATAATTTTTCATGATCACCTGTAAAGAATAGTGGAATGCTATGTTGACAATATAGCAGTCAAGAGTCGTAGCAAAAAACAACCACCTCGATAACCTAAGAACTGTATTCGACATCATGTGGGCCCACCAGCTGAAGATTAATCCGATCAAGCTGTTCTTGGGAGTGTCGAGTAGGAAGTTTCTTGAATTTATCATCACATCCAAAGGAATTCATCTTGACCCTGATAAAGTTAAGGCCATCAACAGCATGAAGCCTCCGAAGACTCTCAAAGAGCTCAGAGGTCTACAAGGCAGACTCACTTACAACCGCAGATTCATTGAAAATCTTTCGGGTCATTGCCAACCGTTCACACGGTTAATGAAGAAAGGTGTCTCCTTCGTATGTGATGAAACTTGCCAAAAGGTTTTCGAGGATATCAAGAAGTACCTCACCAAGCCTCCGTTCCTAGTGGCTCCCATTTCAGAAAAATCATTTTGCTCTATGTGCGAGTTATGGACCATTCTTTAGGCGCTCTTTTGGCTTAGAAGAATGACGGAGGCTTCGAGTAGGCCATCACTACCTGAACAGAACTCTGATAGGAGTCGAATTTTGATACAACCCTGTTGAGAATGAATGTCTAGCTCTTGTCTTTGCTGTCCAAAAGACATGGCATTATTTGGTTGGCCAAACCAGAGTAAACTTCCTACATATTCTCAAGACGAAACCAGAGTCTTTGAACTCTAGACTGGCTAATTGGGCTATTCTGTTATCGCAGTATGACATGCCTTTTGTTCCCCAAAAGGCGATCAAAGGTCAAACTCTCACAATTTTCTGGCAGCCCATCCAATCCCAGAAACTTTGAATCTACACACAGACATTCCAGATGAGGTTGTCGAAGCTAATATGACCTCAGCGGATGATGTATGGCAGATGTTCTTTGATAGTACATCAAGAACAGGCTCTAAAAGCAAGATAATTGCCAGAGCGGGGGTGGTATTTGTCTCACCGAAAAATCACATTCTTCCTTGGGCATTCTCATTGACAGAGTCCTGCTCTAATAATGTAGCTGAGTATAATGGTTTGCTTATTGGCCTCCAGCTCGCACAATGAATGGGAGTACAGTACCTTGAAGGTTATAGTGACTCCAAATCGATTGTCAACCAAGTCAAAGGAGAGTAGGGGGTCTGTCATGCAGACCTGATACCTTACCACCATGCAGCTACTAGGTTGGCCAACTCATTTGGTGGTTTCTACATTAGCCATATGTATTGCCTCCAAAACACAAAGGCACACGCTTTAGCTGCGCTCGCGGCTACATTAGTCTTACTAGCTGATACCACTTATCGTCTCACGGTGGCACTCGTCATCTCTTTTATCTGAAGTACGCATTAGAGCTTAGCGAAGTTGATACAACCTTGACAAACTTCGAACTGAGGGACTAGTGATTCCCGATCATCAATTATGCCTTGCATGGCATACTGCCCGATGATCCCAAGGAAGCGGCTTCTGTTCGACGAAGATCTGCTCGATTCTATTATGATGCAGTGGTAAAGACGTTATACTAATGTTCGTACGACAATGTATTTTTCATTGTCTATCTAGTTTAGAAACACATGAAGTAATTAAAAAGGCTCACGATAGTATATGTGGAGCTCATCAATCAGGTTCGAAGCTCAAGGACCAATTGCATGACCCGACTATTATTGGCTAACTATGATCGTGGACGCAGTCAAATACGCCAAAAGGTGTAAGGCCTGTCAAATCTATATGAATTTCATACACCAATCCCGGAGCTACTCCACCCCACAGTCATTGCATGACCATTCAAAGCATGGGGAATCGATGTTACAGGACTTATCAGTCCTCCAAGGTAAAAGGTCATCGGTTCATCCTTACAATAACTAATTACTTTTAGAAGTGGGCAGAAGCTGCACCACTCAAGTAAGTTTAACTCGCTTATGTGGACAACTTCATCAAACACCATGTTGTCCACAGATTTGGTATCCCAAGGCGGATCATTCATGACAATGGTCCCCAATTTGCAAGGTAATCGTTCTATCTGTTCTGCGACTGTAGGCTGTCTAAAAATCATTAAAGACAAGTCATCAAAGGCAGAGTCCCAAACTCCAGACGCAGGGCGCGTCTCAGCTAACACTGCCGCTGTAATACCCCGTTCCCGGAATACGTACTTAGTGGCGTATTCAGTTTCCCTATCGTGTTTTTTTCGAATTACTTCCTATTCGACCGATTTCAGTTCCAAATGTCATTTTCCTATACCTTGGATTTTATGTGATTTTCTGGAATTTTCCTGAATTTAATTAAATATTTTCAAAACCGGTGTCGGCCAGTGCCGCTGACTGATTCCAGGATTTTTAACTCACAAACAGTTAGGAATTTCTAGATGGTCCTTTAGGCATTATTCCTTAGAATCACATTTTCAACCTACACTCTTTTTCTGGAGATTTTACGAATTTATGAAAATTCCAACGGAGTCGGCAGGTGACTGATTCCGGGATTTTTAATTTTAAAACTACAAATTATTTCTTCAAACGAATTTCACCATGCGTCTTAAAATCTTATTCTTGATTTTTGGTAAAATTTTCGGGTCATTCCGAAATACTTGAATTTCGGACATTTTTTCAAAAATCCCAAATTCCACAAATGCCACCTCATTTCCCACTCACTTCCTCACCTAACCCCACTCACTCTCTCTCTCTCCCACAGCCGGCCAAGTGGCCAGGTGAGGGACACCTCACCCCTCCTTTTTGCAAGAAAACCCCTCACTTTTATCTTAATTCCAACCCCTTTACAAAATCCCAAACCTATATAAGACTTTCCCTTTACACTTTAATCTTTTTCTTTCTCATTTCAACTCAAGTGAGAGAAGCTCTCACCAAACCCTCTTCTTTCTCAACCTAAACCTAGCTCCAAGAACACTTCAAGACCTTTCCCTCCAGCCCAAGCAACTGAATTGAAGCTTGGATCGTGGCTCACTTCGTCGCCAAGGATCTCATAGGTGCCTTTGAAACTACCCGCTTCCCGGACTCGTAGAGCTTCGATCTAACGATTCCAAGTGAGTATTTCACTCACCAAGACTTGAATTAGCCCTAGAACACTTGTGTCTACACTCCTTGTACACCTAGGTCACCAAAAAAACCATGATTTGGACCATCAAACACACTTCCTGAAATTCTGTTCTGTTCACTGTTTTTCCCTATTAGTCGACTTACCCTAAGAACTAGTCGACTAGAATACTTAGCTGAAACTTAGTTTTTCTGGAAGACACAGTATTAGTCGACTTACCCTAGGAGCTAGTCGACTAGAACACTTAGCTGAAACTTAGTTTTTTTAGAAAACACAGTATTAGTCGACTCACCCCAATTATCAGTCGACTAATCTTTTCTGGACATAAATCTCAACTCTCTGGAAATCAATATTAGTCGACTCCTGAATCCCCCTAGTCGACTAATCCTCCCTGGACCAGAAATCTAACTTTCTGCATCAACAAACTTAGTCGACTTAAGTATCCATTAGTCGACTAATAGTTCCCTGTTAGTCGACTACCCTTACAACCCTAGTCGACTAACTCTTCCTGAAAACAGAATTCCAACTCTCTGTATCCCAGTTCCAGTCGACTAATCCAGACTGTCAGTCGACTAGAGACCCCTGTTAGTCGACTAACCCTTACCCCTAGTCGACTAATTCTGACTATGTGTCATAGTTAATTTCTGTTCTGAATTTGGTTCTTATGCTTGTTACATGTGTATTATATCTTACTTGTTCATGCTTCAATACTGATATTACATGACCTATTACTGAATAGATGTATCTCATGTTACCTCATGACTTGTTATTGCATATTCTTGTATCATGACATGTAAATAGTAAATATCACCACCCATCATGCCATCTCTTAAACAAAGCATGATACACTTGACTTTCTTATAAAAAGCACCAACTTACATATGGGTCGGGGGAAATATGCGGATATCGATACGTGTTCGTGTTTACAGTGGTAGTAGGTATATTGTACAATCATATTCCGGTCTAACCTGTGGTACACCAGGGGACCGAGGGGAGTGCTTGCTCCCTATTCCTGAATCAGTCATGACTAAGGGCATACATAAGACCCTCCTGAATAGCCTAGCGGCTGGCTTCCGTCACCAAGCAACGGAACAATCCTGGACCGTTATCCCGGGCATGTACGGGGTCCACTGTAAACATAGTTCGTCGATACCCCCGCTGTTTCCAATAACAACCTTGAGTTACTAGGATATGGATCTATGTGCGCTGGGACGCTGGGTCACATAGCTAGATATCACAGTAAAGCAAGTAATAATAATAATAGACTAGAGCTATGCATTCATTTCTTTCTGACTTCAGTTATATATGCTTTCCTTACCTGTTGGTTTATATTCATTAGACCGTTCTAGTTTTCTTTATTCATGTATCCTAGCCATTTGGCCATATATATTGTTCATTGTTATATGTCTTGATCCCTTGGATTTGCACATTCAGATTCCGAGGCCTGGGTCGAAGTGGAGCCATCCACCGAAGATCAGCTTTCTTTAGCGAGCAGGCGGACTAGTTCCAGTCCCTTCGTGCCAGACTTACCTTTTGATTCACGAGATCCTCTTTCTACTTGTGAGCTTTTGTATACATATCTGTATATATTTCTTTTGAACTTGGTTATGATGTAATACACATATAACGTGTAATACTTTATAATATCCTGTGATAACTTTGTATGTGTACTTCTTGTGTTGGCATATGTATAGATACCACGCTTTGTCGTGTACTCTGTTTCTTGTTGTACTTTATGCTTAGCGTATATACGTGTGGAGCAATTTCTGGCCTACGTATATACGTCGCAGTGACGTCCCCGTATCTTTGGAATCGGGGCGTTACAGGTTGGTATCAGAGCCTAGGCTCTCACACCTAAAGTACAATCAAGCAGCAAATTAATAATTTGCTGATGCCAACTACAATGTACAAAGTTATCTAGTCCTTCTTGATTCCTTCTTGATTCCATCCCTTGTGTTCTAAATTCCTTCCATTTTTCCAATCTCAGTTATCCTTTACCAATCGGTATGGAGAGAAGGACGGGACGTAACAACTCCGGGCAAGCGTCGAATGGACCCACTGGAGACCATGTGGATATTCTGAGAGTCATTCAGACTATGATGGAGAACCAGCAGCAGCAGACGGAGCTCCTCCGGCAGGAATTGGCAGCTCCCAAGGAGCAGAGGCCCGAAAATGTATCGGACTTCAGGCGACTGCAACCAGCCATCTTCACGGGAGAAGAGAAGCCCTTGGATGCTGAGCAATGGCTGACAGATACCGCAGACTTGTTGAATGCGGCCAGAGTACCGAAGGAGAATCAAGTGGAGGTCGCCAAGATACAGCTGAAGGACATAGCCAGAACTTGGTGGCTTGCTGAAGAGGCCAGACTGGAGAAGCCTGTCACCTGGGACACATTCTCCAAGAGCTTCTATGCCAGATTCTTCCCACTACTGCCCAGAAGAACATGGAAGAGCAGTTCATCAGGCTTCAGCAAGGGAGTAGGTCCGTGGACGAGTATGCCGCGGAATTTCTCAGACTGAGCCGCTTTGCCCCGTACATGGTGAAGGACGAGGAGAAGCGGGCGAGCAGGTTCCAGCAGGGCTTGCAGATGGACATTCAGATGTTCCTAATGCCCCAGCAGCTGAAGACTTATTCTGAGGTTCTTACCATAGCTCGGGAAGTGGAGCGTGGGTTGGAGAAGAAGCAGGAGGATCAGAGCGAGGAACCAGGCCATGAAGAGGCCGTTTCCACCTATGGGAGAGGAGGCCCATTCAGAGCAGCGAAGGTGCAGATGAGGCAGCAATTCAGACCAGCTCCTTACCAGGCGGGCCAACCATCGGCCTTCTGCAGTTATTGTCAGAAACCGGGCCACATTCGTCAGAATTGCCGTAGGGCAAATGGATTGTGTTTGGTGTGTGGATCCAGGGATCATTCTATAGAAGCCTGTCCGCACAGAAGGATGGGGATAGCCGGCCAAGCTGTGCCAGCACTTCAGGGACCGTTGGACAGAGAGCACTTCCAGGACCACCGGGGCAGAGGAATCCGGGACCAGTGATGAGGAGAGCTCTTCCCCTTCCTCCACAGCATGTTGTTCGCCCAGTCCAGAGGGGAGCTAGGACAGCAGCAGGGCGTGGAAGAGGTCAAGCCTACAACTTGACGGAAGTGGAAGCTGAGACTTCTGAGGAGGTGATAACAGGTAATATCAGAGTGCATTCTCAACCTGTTTTAGCCCTCTTCGATTCCGGTGCTTCGCATTGTTTTATCTCAGATCATTTTGTGGCATTGCATTCTATACCTGTTAAAGTGTTAGACCACAAATGGGAGATTAGTACTGGGAATGGAGTAGTCATGTCTTCTAGGGTTTGTGCTGATTGTCCAGTGGAACTTTGTGATAAGACCTTGGCCATAGATATGCTCGTGCTAGACACTAAAGGGTACGACGTAATCTTAGGCATGACCTGGCTCAGTCAGTACCATGCAGTTATTGACTGTAGGGAGAAGAAGATTATTTTCAGGATTCCCCGTCAACCGGAATTTCAATTTTGTGGTGAGGTGAAGTCTACCAAGAGAAAGACTCGGTTGACTACTTCAGAGGTTCAGAAAGGAGTACCGGTGTGGGATGAATTTCCAGGAGTGTTTGCTGAGATCTCAGGACTGCCACCAAAAAGGGTGATCGAGTTCTCAATTGATACTGTGCCTGGGACAGATCCTATATCTAAGGCTCCGTACAGGATGGCACCGACGGAGCTAGAGATTCTGAAGAAGCAGCTGCAGGAGTACTCTGATAAGGGATTGATTCGGCCAAGTGCTTCGCCATGGGGTGCTCCAGTGCTATTGGCGAACAAGAAGGATGGTGGTAAGAGACTTTGTATTGATTACAGGGAATTGAACAAGGTTACCATCAAGAACAAGTATCCCTTGCCAAGGATTGATGATTTGTTTGATCAGCTTCATGGAGCCCGGGTATTCTCTAAGTTGGATTTGCAGTCAGGGTACCATCAGCTAAGGATGAAGACAGAGGATATCCCGAAGACGGCATTCAGGACCCGTTATGGCCACTATGAATTTCTAGTTATGCCTTTCGGAGTCACCAATGCCCCTGCAGTTTTCATGGATTTGATGAACCGAGTGTTCTCGCCCTACCTGGATCAGGTCGTTGTTGTCTTCATAGATGACATCTTGATCTATTCCAAGACCAACAAGGAGCATGCAGAACACTTGAGGATTGTGTTGCAGACCCTCCAGCAGGAGCAGCTTCATGCCAAGAGGAGCAAGTGTGACTTCTGGTTGGACAGTATAGCCTTCCTTGGGCACATTGTTTCAGCAGAAGGAATCTCGGTGGATCCCAGCAAGGTCCAAGCAGTGAAGGATTGGCCTATTCCGGAGACGGTGACTGAGATTAAGAGTTTTCTTGGGCTAGCCGGATATTACAGGCGCTTTGTCCAGGATTTCTCTAGGATTGCAGCTCCGTTGACCAAGCTCACCCGGAAAGGAGAGAGGTACATATGGACAGAAGAATGTGCTTTGGCATTTGAGCAGTTGAAGCAGAGACTCATTTCAGCTCCGATCTTGAAGACTCCCTCAGGGAGAGGAGGGATGGTCATATTCAGTGATGCATCAGGGAAGGCCTGGGATGTGTGCTTATGCAACATGATCATGTTATAGCATATGCATCTAGGCAACTGAAGGCTCATGAGCGTAACTACCCAACTCATGACTTGGAGCTAGCAGCTGTTATATTTGCATTGAAGATCTGGAGGCATTATCTTCTGGGAGATAAAGTGTTGATATACACGGATCATAAGAGCCTCAAGTATATTTTCTCACAGAAGGAGTTGAACATGAGGCAGAGGCGGTGGCTGGAGCTGATGGCGGACTATGATATTGACTTGCAATACCATCCAGGCAAGGTCAATACAGTACCGGATGCACTGAGCAGGATGCCAGAGAATAGGGTGCTTGTCCAAATCACTCAGCAGAAGGAGTTGATTCAGGACATTATCAGATTGGACTTGATGTTGGTTCGAGGAGCTGAGGAGCAGGACAGCTCATGGCTTTGCAGATTCAGTCAACATTAATAGATGAGATCAAGGAAGCTCAGAAGGAAGATCCCAGATTGCAGACATTCCGAGCTCAGGTAGAGGCTGGATTGAGGACTGATATCTGTATTCGTCCGGATGGTGCCTTATATTTTGGTAGCAGGCTTTGTGTTCCCCAAGGAGAAGTTAGACAGAAGATTTTGGCAGAAGCACACAGTTCAGCATATTCCATACACCCAGGGGGAAACAAGATGTATCAGGATATGAAGAAGCAGTTTTGGTGGAATGCTATGAAGAGGGAGATAGCCCAGTTTGTTGCCAAGTGCTTGGTTTGTCAACAGATAAAGATTGAGCATCAGAGGACGGCGGGACTTCTGCAACCTTACCGATTCCCGAGTGGAAGTGGGAGCACATTACCATGGATTTTGTTACGGCATTGCCTCGAAGTCCTAAAGATAATAATGCTGTGTGGGTAATCATTGACCGTCGCACCAAGTCAGCTCACTTTATACCATTCAGGGTGGGACAGTCAACAGAGGTTCTGGCAGACAGGTACTTGAAGGAGATAGTTCGTCTACATGGAGTTCCTGTTAGTATTGTATCAGACCGAGACACCAGATTCAGATCTCATTTCTGGGAGAGTCTCCAAGAAAGTCTAGGGACTCGTCTGAAATTCAGTACATCATATCATCCTCAGACAGACGGACAATCTGAGAGGACTATCCAGATTCTTGAAGATATGCTAAGGGCCTGCATGATTGAATTCCAGGGATCATGGGAAGACCATCTTCACTTGGCGGAGTTTTCTTATAATAACAGTTATCAAGCAAGTATCAAGATGGCACCATTTGAAGCATTGTATGGGAGGAAGTGTAGGTCTCCGATTTGTTGGGATGAAGTCGGTGAGAGAAGACTTTTGGGGCCAGAGATTCTGATTCAGACAACAGACAAGGTCAGGATTATCAGAGACCACCTCAGGGCAGCGCAGAGTCGGCAGAAGAGTTGGGCTGACACACAGAGAAGGCCTTTGGAATTCCAGACCGAGATCATGTATTCCTGAAGATATCACCTACCAAAGGAGTAATCCGGTTCGGTACGCGTGGAAAACTTAGTCCAAGATATATCGGCCCATTCGAGATTTTGGATCGAGTGGGAGAGGTGTCTTACAGGTTGGCGTTACCGCCATCTTTGGACGGAGTTCACGATGTATTCCACGTGTCACAGCTGAGGAAGTATGTGAAAGATGATAGTCATATTCTGGATCATTCCGAGCTGGAACTACAACCGGACTTGTCATATCAAGAGCAGCCGATGGCTATTTTGGACAGGAGTGTCAAGGCATTGAAGAACAGAGCTATCCCATTAGTTTTGGTGTCTTGAACAGACATGCCCCAGGAGAGGCCACGTGGGAACGAGAGGATGTTATCCGTGAGCGTTACCCTCATCTCTTCACAACTTGATTGGTAAGACTCTTCCTTCTTATTCCTATTCTTGTTCTTATCCTTATTCATATCTACCGTTATCTTCCTTCTTGTCCTTACTTATCTGTTCCTTTTCACTTTACGAAATTTCGAGGACGAAATTTTTTGTAAGGTGGGTAGATTGTAATACCCGTTCCCGGAATACGTACTTAGTGGCGTATTCAGTTTCCCTATCGTGTTTTTTTCGAATTACTTCCTGTATTTGACCGATTTCAGTTCCAAATGTCATTTTCCTATACTTGGATTTTATGTGATTTTCTGGAATTTTCCTGAATTTAATTAAATATTTTCAAAACCGGTGTCGGCCAGTGCCGCTGACCGATTCCAGGATTTTTAACTCACAAACAGTTAGGAATTTCTAGATGGTCCTTTAGGCATTATTCCTTAGAAATCACATTTTCAACCTACACTCTTTTTCTGGAGATTTTACGAATTTATGAAAATTCCAACGGAGTCGGCAGGTGACTGATTCCGGGATTTTTAATTTTAAAACTACAAATTATTTCTTCAAATGAATTTCACCATGCGTCTTAAAATCTTATTCTTGATTTTTGGTAAAATTTTCGGGTCATTCCGAAATACTTGAATTTCGGACATTTTTTCAAAAATCCCAAAATTCCACAAATGCCACCTCATTTCCCACTCACTTCCTCACCTAACCCCACTCACTCTCTCTCTCTCCCACAGCCGGCCAAGTGGCCAGGTGAGGGACACCTCACCCTCCTTTTTTGCAAGAAAACCCCTCACTTCTATCTTAATTCCAACCCCTTTACAAAATCCCAAACCTATATAAGACTTTCCCTTTGCACTTTAATCTTTTTCTTTCATTTCAACTCAAGTGAGAGAAGCTCTCACCAAACCCTCTTCTTCCTCAACCTAAACCCTAGCTCCAAGAACACTTCAAGACCTTTCCCTCCAGCCCAAGCAACTGAATTGAAGCTTGGATCGTGGCTCACTTCGTCGCCAAGGATCTCATAGGTGCCTTTGACGACTACCCGCTTCCCGGACTCGTAGAGCTTCGATCTAACGATTCCAAGTGAGTATTTCACTCACCAAGACTTGAATTAGCCCTAGAACACTTGTGTCTACACTCCTTGTACACCTAGGTCACCAAAAAAACCATGATTTGGACCATCAAACACACTTCCTGAAATTCTGTTCTGTTCACTGTTTTTCCCCTATTAGTCGACTTACCCTAAGAACTAGTCGACTAGAATACTTAGCTGAAACTTAGTTTTTCTGGAAGACACAGTATTAGTCGACTTACCCTAGGAGCTAGTCGACTAGAACACTTAGCTGAAACTTAGTTTTTTTGGAAAACACAGTATTAGTCGACTCACCCAATTATCAGTCGACTAATCTTTTCTGGACATAAATCTCAACTCTCTGGAAATCAATATTAGTCGACTCCTGAATCCCCCTAGTCGACTAATCCTCCCTGGACCAGAAATCCAACTTTCTGCATCAACAAACTTAGTCGACTTAAGTATCCATTAGTCGACTAATAGTTCCCTGTTAGTCGACTACCCTTACAACCCTAGTCGACTAACTCTTCCTGAAAACAGAATTCCAACTCTCTGTATCCCAGTTCCAGTCGACTAATCCAGACTGTCAGTCGACTAGAGACCCCTGTTAGTCGACTAACCCTTACCCCTAGTCGACTAATTCTGACTATGTGTCATAGTTAATTTCTGTTCTGAATTTGGTTCTTATGCTTGTTACATGTGTATTATATCTTACTTGTTCATGCTTCAATACTGATATACATGACCTATTACTGAATAGATGTATCTCATGTTACCTCATGACTTGTTATTGCATATTCTTGTATCATGACATGTAAATAGTAAATATCACCACCCATCATGCCATCTCTTAAAACAAAGCATGATACACTTGACTTTCTTATAAAAAGCACCAACTTACATATGGGTCGGGGGAAATATGCGGATATCGATACGTGTTCGTGTTTACAGTGGTAGTAGGTATATTGTACAATCATATTCCGGTCTAACCTGTGGTACACCAGGGGACCGAGGGGAGTGCTTGCTCCCCTTTCCTGAATCAGTCATGACTAAGGGCATACATAAGACCCTCCTGAATAGCCTAGCGGCTGGCTTCCGTCACCAAGCAACGGAACAATCCTGGACCGTTATCCCGGGCATGTACGGGGTCCACTGTAAACATAGTTCGTCGATACCCCCGCTGTTTCCAATAACAACCTTGAGTTACTAGGATATGGATCTATGTGCGCTGGGACGCTGGGTCACATAGCTAGATATCACAGTAAAGCAAGTAATAATAATAATAGACTAGAGCTATGCATTCATTTCTTTCTGACTCAGTTATATATGCTTTCCTTACCTGTTGGTTTATATTCATTAGACCGTTCTAGTTTTCTTTATTCATGTATCCTAGCCATTTGGCCATATATATTGTTCATTGTTATATGTCTTGATCCCTTGGATTTGCACATTCAGATTCCGAGGCCTGGGTCGAAGTGGAGCCATCCACCGAAGATCAGGCTTTCTTTAGCGAGCAGGCGGACTAGTTCCAGTCCCTTCGTGCCAGACTTACCTTTTGATTCACGAGATCCTCTTTCTACCTGTGAGCTTTTGTATACATATCTGTATATATTTCTTTTGAACTTGGTTATGATGTAATACACATATAACGTGTAATACTTTATAATATCCTGTGATAACTTTGTATGTGTACTTCTTGTGTTGGCATATGTATAGATACCACGCTTTGTCGTGTACTCTGTTTCTTGTTGTACTTTATGCTTAGCGTATATACGTGTGGAGCAATTTCTGGCCTACGTATATACGTCGCAGTGACGTCCCCGTATCTTTGGAATCGGGGCGTTACAGCCGCACCAAGGCGCGAGGGTCGAAACCCACGTCTCAGCAGCACCAAGCGCGAGGGTCGAAACCCGCGTCTCAGCAGCACCAAGGTGCAAGGGTCGAAACCCACGTCTCAGCTAACACTACCGCACCAAGGCGCGAGGGTCGAAACCCGCGTCTCAGCAGCACCAAGGCGCGAGGGTCGAAACCCGCGTCTCAGCTAGCACAGCAGCACCAAGGCGCGAGGGGTCGAAACCCGCGTCTCAGCAGCACCAAGGCGCGTGGGTTGACACTCGCGTCTCAGTTGTAACCGTCCCGGTTATAGGGTCAATCACGGCCTACATAACGGGAAAAGTTAACCCCCATTAAGGAGTATTTTTAGGAGGCACGTTCGCTCCTGAAACCTCTATAAATAGCCCCGTTGCTATGGAGAAGGGGTCGGATTTCGAAGAGAAAAAGAGAGAAAGAGAGTCTAACTCCTCAGCTAACTCGCTGCGTACAAGTTAGTCTTTGCCTACAATCTCTTTGAGATTTCTGGTCGACAGAGCTGTGTTACTCCGTCCACCATCCGAAGAGAAGGTCCCCAGAAGTTCTCGACGTTCACTCGGTCAACGGAAAACAAGATTCATTTTCCACCGCCACTTAAAGAACCCAGCACTAAACAAAGGGAAGATCCAAGACTCAACATCTTCCCTCCCTTGTAGTCGGAGCATTAATCCATTGTAATCTTTCAGTTGATTCAAGAAAATTTTACGCGAACCATTCTCCGTACCAAACAAGAGATGGCGACTCTGCTGGGGACTACTTTCGTTACTGACGAACAGGATGTGGCGCAAGGTGACGTCCTCTACAAGAGGAAGACGGTCGAATCACTTGTCGTAGAATTTGACCAGGCAAAGTACGAGGAGTTCCTCTCTTCCGGCTCCAAGAGCCCAAAAGCCCGCGCCTACCGCAGGGTCTCTACGGGGACTTGCCCCGAAATCCGCTCTGAGCCTCTCTCAGAGGCAACTGCTGTGAGGGATGTGGTGGCCAATCACGCCATGCGTGACACCCGCACCAACGTCTCGCAGGAGACCCGCGTGGTCAAGTTCTCTGGTGTCCAGCCAATCCATCCTCTTCCTCAGCACCAGGCCGTCATTGGTTTTTCTCTCACCCCCCACGACGTAACCGAAACGCTGAGCGCCGACAGAGAGGCGTGCGCGCCAACTGCAAGTTAGAACAACTGATCGTCCAACTACCACGCCACATCCTGCACGCGAAATCCGCGTTTGGCAACCCAAACGTGAAGTTCACCAAGTTGGCCCTTTGAAGCCCTACTCTCCAGACGCCAAGGCGAAGCTTGTGCGCCTCGTCGAGTACAAGAGGCACGCTCCTCTAGGCATGAGGCCCAGCTGCCCTACATCTCTCAAGCGTCTCTGCCCCGGCGCAATAATCAGCAACGCGATAGTCGCGTCTCTTCTCAGCAGAGACGCCAGACGCGCGTCCTGAAGGGCTTTGAAATGCTCAAAATATTTCCAGAAGGGTTCGTGTGATTCCTGCTTGAATTGCATGATGTTCTTTCTCATGAGGGCTGTCTTATGAATGGGATAAAATTTCTTAAGAAATACTTTTACAAAATCATCCCATGAAGATATCGAACTGGCGGGAAGATTGTAAAGCCATTTCTTAGCTAAGTCCTTCAGCGCAAAAGGTATGAACCTTAACCTAACAGCATCCTCAGTCAATTGGGAAATTCTCATTATTACAAATATTTATTCGAACTCTCGAATGAAGAAGTACGCGTCCTCAGACTCTAAACCATGAAATCGTGAAAGTGTATTGATGAATTGTGGTTTCAGCTCAAAATGATTTCCATTGGTAACAGGGAGAAGAATGCATGATGGAAGGGAGGTGCGAATCGGATAGAATCTGTCTTGGAGTGAAATGTTGTTTTCCATTATATGAAGTGGTGGTGTTGGTGCAAGTGTAGAAATTCTAACAAGTCTTGCAGAATCTGGATCCCGGTACCACTCTTGCATATACAGTCACAAACAACGTTCACCGATCACACCAGCGAAAAGAAAAAATAACAAACAATAAAAGAAAAATCAATCCCAAGCTATCTAGGATTCCTGGACCTAGACGACTCCTAACTGTTCGATGAACCAAAGAAGGTTGTTGCTTGGATCAGACCACAGCTAATCAGCCAGGTAGGGGCAAAATACGGTGGGAGGTATCCCTGCGTAAGCAACGGGCCTTAATTACGCCAAACCACGGTATCTTCGAGGCTTAACCTCTTAATCCCCAGCCTTAGACACAGATTTCACCGGAGTATGAATCAAAATCAACTTCCAACTTCAGCCGATCTCCTACTGAGTCCGGATGTCCCTAGGGCCAACGTCTATCAGATTTTATTAAAAGGCTTGGGATTATGAGTGCTGGGATGGTGGTTTTTTGGGCTAAGGAAAGGGTGATGAAATCCCCACCTTATCTTATTTATTAGGTAATGCCCTTAAAATCGATTTTGTGCAAGTGTACGATATAAACAAACAAGGTTCACTCAAAGCGATATAAATCAACCAAGAAGTGAGTCCTAATCAAAATGCAATGCGCACGTACCTTGCTCCAGCACTCTTCAACAGTAAAGTAAATGAATTGAAAAGACACGTGCCTAGAAATGCAAACGTCTAATCAATTTTTAACTTTGCAACCAATATTTTACTGTTGATTATTAGCAGAAATATGGTGAAGCATACAAGAATTAAGTATTGCAGCAGCTGTTATTTTGCAGAGCAAGCAACCCTGCAGGAAATTGTGAGTAGTTCACTCTTCTTTGCCGCGGATCCGCGGCTTTGGCCGTGGAATTGCGGCAAATCAGAGGGCAACTGGTCTCTGCTTTCTAGAGCAGAGGCCCAGGGCCACTTATATGTCACTGCAATGCTAGTTTTCCTGTTTCTTCACCTGTAACCTGCAACAAAGAAGAAAGTTCGTTTAGTTCTTCAATTGAATCAAAACTGTTGCTCTCCCCGGCAACGGCGCCAAAAATTTGATAAAGGAAAAGGAGAGTAGTGGAGTAGAATTCGCACAGATATTCAACAAAAGAGAGAAGGTTTAGAGTCAACCTTAGGTGCTTGATTACTCTAAAATGTATTCACAATATGTAATGTACTCCTTTCCAAATCACCGTAGTAGCATAAGCTATACGGGTCGAATCCACAAGGAGAGCTCACGATGGAAGCTTTACGGTTTGATGTTGAAGAAAGACAAACGAAAGTTCTTCTTTGTTTCAAAAGAATGAAAAAGACATGGGAAAATAGGTGAAAGAATTGGTTGTGGTTTGTACATGAAAGTAAAAACGATGAAAAGAGAATGAAAAGAATTTAGAAACAAGAATTGCTTTTAGGAAGAAAACTAAAGTAGAGAAAACTTGCACAAGACTTGTAGAATGGAAAAAGTCATGACTAGCTAACCTTACTAACTTGCTAACTTACTAATCTCCGTTAGGGTGAAGCATGCCTCATGTTGCTTCATCGGCAAGTGTTTGTCTTGCTTGTTGGTCAAGTTACTTTTCCCTTTGATGGATGGGTGATCATCTTGGACTTGTCTTGTAGCCTCATTGATTTCATCGGCTCTCAAGATAGAATTTCATGGTGGAATCGGGGAGTGTCACTCAAGGGATGCTAAGGAAGAAGATACAAAATTCATTAGACATTCAAGGCCATACAACAAGTTAGCATTGAAGTAAGAAAGTTGTACAACAAATAGCATATGTTTGGTGTTCCATCTCCATGTTCCATCAAGGCACTTGTTCTAAGACAAGGCTCTAAATGAGGCACACATGAATCATATGGAGAATTACAACAAGAGTTTGCCAAGAATGAAAGTAACCCATCGGGGATGAAAAAGACTCAACATTTGCAAGATTAAGAATTAGCATTCACCCAAGAATTAGAAGTTAGCAAGATTAGTTGTTAGCTAGTCATGTTAGAAGAAGTTAGCTATCCATTACAATAAAGAGAAAACAACAAGATATCATGCTATGAAAGTAAAGCTTGAATGAAATAAAGCAAGTAATGAAAAGCACTAGAAATTGCAAAAGAAGAGAAAGTAGATTGGATTAATTCTTACTTTGCTTCAAGTTGTCACCCTTGATTACAAGCTTTCACTCTCTCACTATCTCTCTCTTGCAGAATTTCTAGGAGGAAGAAGAAGACTAAGAGCAATAAAACCTAGAGAAACCTACAAATTACAAGCTCTTTCCTCTATTCTCTCCTCCCTTTCTCTCACTGGCCCTGATGGTCTATTTATAGGCCTCAGAGGAGAAGGCTCCAGAATCCAGACAGCTGGGTCAAATCTCAGCCCCAACGGCCAGATTCCTGCCGCGGAAACGCGGCCAGAGCCGCGGAACGCGGCAGAATCTAGGCCGTTACGCCAGCGATTTCTGTTGCTGGTTTGTTGCAGGTTGTTGGCCACGTGGATCTTCTAGAATGCTGACTGGATGCGTAGGTGATTCCAGATCCTGGGCTCAACTCTTGGGCTCTCTTTTGGGCTTTGAATTAATCCCCTTTAATTCTTGATAATTGCATGGATTTGTGGGCCTCACTCCATTAAAATATGGACATGCAAAAATAGAGAGAAAAAGCGTAAAAAACAGATTTTTATTGATATTATGCATAGTATAGAGGTGGAAGATGATGCAAAAATGAACTATAATCACACCCCCATACCTAGCTTTTGCTCGTCCCCGAGCAAAAAAGAAAGAAAAAGAAAAATCCTAACTAGATTATTACACCACTTTCGTAGGTGACACGATTGCACTGAGCACGTGCAACAAGCCGTTAAACCTCTAGGTTACCCTAGAGGAGGAGTGTTGTCTCCTGAGGGTTTTCAGCGGATTGCACCCACAAAATCCATAAAGAAAAAGAAAAGTATTAGTGAATTTTTTATCTATGTTTTAAAGATTCTAACTTGAGTTATAGGTTTCAGGTTACCCTAAACTAGTCATTCCTCTTATAAGCGTCTATTTAGAGTTTTGTTTTCAATTTAGGTTAAGTTTTTAAGGAAAAGATCAAAAACTAGATTTTGCATCAATCCTAGTATATATACATCTATAAATATGAAGGATCTTTCTTAGACTAAGTTCATTTATTTACTAATATATATAACACATTTTTTTTCTTTTATTTATATTTACAATATTTATTTATTTACATTTCCTTAACTTCCTTAGGCTTTCTAATTTACCCTTGTAACGAGCCTCTAACCGATGACTCCCAAACCAGATGGTCCTAGGGCACCAGATGAGAAAACATCCCTCGGGTTTGAGGACTCGAGTAAACTAGGCCATGAAGGGGTTAAGGACTTAACCACCTTTAGGCGTGATTGGTAATGCTTCTTGAAGCACTACTAACCAGCTTAATTAGTGGCTAAGTGTTTATTTAGTTATTTACATATATATATATATATATATATATATTTTTCTTTTTTTTATTATATATATTTGTAAATAAAGTCACAAAGTCTATGATTAATCCTTCAATATGTTTAATGTATATATCCTAAAGAAAGAATTAAATCTAATAATCTTTCTTATCCTTTATTACTTAACCTAAAAATCCTACAAAACTCCTCTTTTTGACTTATAATTAGATTTCTTAGTTAAGAGCTTCCTTAATCCCTAGATTCAAGTTTGATTCTTTAAACATGGATCAAAAATTCTTTTTTTTTATATATATATTTTTTATTTTTTCTAAAAGAAAGAGTAAAATCTAAAAGAAAATAAAAATCTAAAAGAAAATGAAAATCCTACAAATAAAAATAAAAAGCCTAAAAAGAAAATAAAAATCCTAGGTTAGAATCTACCCCCCATACCTATCTCATGCATTGTCCTCAATGTATGCAAGATAAAAAGATGCATGAAATAGGTAAAAGGTATAAAAATCACTCCCTCCGCCGTTTTGGAGCCGCAGTGGTGCTAGGTCCAGCCGACTGTGATCGTCTGAGCCCCGCCTCAATGCGGTCCAACCTCGAGGATTGCTCCTCCACCTTCTTTCTAAGCCTGACCTGTCCCCTAAAAATTTTCTTCATGCCCTTCCAGATGGTGGACATGAAGGCACGTGATTCTGCTGGGGGATCCTGACGCCAAAACTCAGGCTCATCTTCCTCCTCAAGACTCTCCTCAGAGGAGGACTCCACCGGTACATCTTCGGGTTGGACACTAGGAGTCCAAACCGCGTGCAGACAGCTATTATAAGAACTGGTGGGTCGCTCAGGTGCAACAAACACTCGGTCAAATGAATCGAATACGGCGTCTGGTAGGAAGGTCCTACAAAGACGCGTGATCAGAATAGGGTGAGAGTGTTTGGCACCTCGAGTGCGTGAAGAGTTAGCTATGATAGCGTGGAAGATGACCTTATTTAAGCAGACCGTGTGTTGCCTGGTCATTAAATCGTGGATTATTTACAACACCGGGCGGTTGAAGGAAGTCGTGTGGTCCAGCCCTAAAATGTTACGTTGGATCCAGCGTCCAACACAATGTACATTCCTAAAGGTGGTGCTGGCCTTAAGCCCACGGTCCTGCTCAGTGCAGCGAGCCCCCATGAGTGTCATATAATCGATCAGTGGGAGGGGATCGCTGTGTTGTTGATGAATGGGGACATGTGTGTGTTCCTCAAGAAGAAGAAGAGTGATGAACAAGTCGCCCAAGGGCATATGCACAGTGAATTGGTAAGTTTGTGTATCAACAGATGCATGGTCAATGTGAGTGTAGAACATTGTCACCAATTCGGGACAATAAAAGGCATCATTCTCAGAGTTGTCGTACACTAACGTATACCAATCCCAAGCCCTAATCCTATCTAAAACATATGGCCATATCCATTGGGGTCACACAAGATTTTCCCAAAGTCTTTCTCAGCAAATATCATAGGTGCCATGCTAATAAACTAAGATTAAAGCAATAAAAAGAAGAGATCAAAGAGTCAAACCGCCCCCGGAATTCGTGGGGGGAAAACAAATCTCGATCTTGCAGAGGGCACAGGAGATGGGTTCGGGAAGATGTGACAGCAGATCGGCCACTAGGGAAGAAAATCGATCTGTAGAAAAATTGGCGGCGCTCCAGAAAAGCCAAGTTTACCGCGGATCTGCGGCTCTGGTCGCGGAGTCGCGGCTTTCTGGGAGAAGCAGAGGAGCGGAAAAGTTGCAGAAGGCGGCGCTTTGAGAGGGATTTCAGATCTGAGATGATTTTTTCATTTGAGGGAGGAAGGGTAGGGTAGAGAGATTATTTATAGGGAGGGGAAAAAATGAGAGTTCCACTTTTATCCCTAGGTAAAAAGGTATTTACAACCTAGGGATTTGAAGTTTTGAAAAAGGAGTTTGATTCTAGGAAAAGAGTTATGAAGAAACCTAGGGTCTTGAGGAATTTTGAAAAGGAGTTTGACTCTAGGGAAGAGATGTAGAAACCTAGGAATTTGGAATTTTGAAAGTGGTAGAACTCTTGTTGTGAATTAACACAAAAATCCCTCATCATATTTTTTTTTATATTTATTTACAAAAGTGTATAAAAAACTATTTACAAAGAATATGTACAAGTGTGTCCATCGCCTAGGCTTTTCTTTGGTCGTTTCCCTCTAGCCCGTTTCCCGTCATTCCAGTGTGTTTGCTTGCGCGGGCTCAGTTGGGAAACGAGTGCAATTATTTTCTGAGCTTTAGACGATTCCAGTTTCAATTGTTTATTATTATTCATCCTTATTTCACCACAAGGTTCACTAAAATTTCTTCCTCACCACATTTTTCACTCTGAACTTCTCACTCCCAGTATTAAGAAATTCCAGCTCTTCTTCATACAACTCTTCAAAACTGAGGTCAACATTTTCCTTCAGAGTTGTACAAGTAGTTAACCGACCCCGGGTTGGCTCATCCAGACACATGATTTCATCAGCGAAGAGGTCTTCAAAAGCTATATCAATTGGAGGATCTTGAATCATATCCATATGGGATACATTCACTGTTGGCTCTCTGAAAGTGAAGATATCCAAATCAACTTTCCCCTTTTGAAAGGGTACTCGGATAACAGGATTTTCCACTTGAAGAGAATCGCAACCTTGCGACTCATCTTTTCTTGTTTCCTCACAATTGTTTCTGACAAAGTTAACCTCGAGTGTTTGGTCTTTAATCCTACGAGGTTGCATGCTGAAAACATTCAATTCTCTCGTCATATCCCCAAAAGTTATCCTCATTAACCCATTCCTACAATTGATGATGGCATTTGCAGTAGCTAGGAATGGTCGTCCCAAGATGACAGGGGTCTGAGCCCTATGATTGGTATTAGACACAGGTTGTGTCTCAAGAACTACAAAATCCACAGGGTAAATGAACTCCCCAACTCTGACAAGGACATCGTGAATTTCCCCCTTAGGTATCTTGACAGAGCGATCAGCCAGTTGTATCGTCATTTGGGTCGGGTGGAGATCACCTAACCCTAATTGTTGATACACAGAAAAAGGCAGGAGATTGATACTGGCCCCCAAATCAAGTAGTGCCCTATTGATGGTAGTCTGTCCTACGACGCAAGATATGGTCGGGCTCCCTGGGTCCTTGTATTTCACAGGAATGGGCCCAGTGAACAACTCGCTGATGTGTGATGCCAGGAAGACTTTCTTAGGGACTTGTGTTTTCCTCTTCTTGGTGCACATTTCCTTTAAGAATTTTGCATATGATGGCACTTGTTGTATGGCATCAAGAAGAGGGACATTGATTTGGACCTTGTTGAACATTTCTCTTATCTTCTCCATATGAGCATTCAATTTGTGATTTGTAAGCCTATTTGGAAATGGTGCCTTAGGCTTATAAGGTTGCTCATCGACTTTCTCTTTTCCCTTGGCTTTTGATGGCTCAGTACTAGAAGATGGATTGTCAGAAGTTGGTTGTACTGGAACTGGAGAGGTTGACTTTGGTACTAGATGGGATGAATGATTAGAAACCCTATTATCTGCTTTCTTTCCAGATCTCAGAATATGAATAGCGTTGCAATGACTGGGGCCCGTGTCTTCCACTTCATGTAAAGGGAAGTGATTTTTGGGATTGGGCACTGGCTGGCTTGGAAACATTCCTTGTTGTCTCCCACTTAAAGAATTAGTCAGTTGCCCAATCTGGACCTATACTTTGTTCATATCCTGTTGATGGGTCTTTGCTAGGGTTTCTATCATCTTTTTCAACTTTGATAGTTTGTCATTTGAATCATTCTGGGGTGGATGTTGGTGGTATGGAGACTGGAATTGTGATTGGTAGTGTGGTGGACTTTGATAAGGTTGTGACTGTGGTGGACTTTGATATGGATGAAAGTTCGGTGAATTTCGATTGAAACTGTGCTGAGGGGGCTGAGCATGATATTGATTTTGAAATGATGGCCTAGGTTGCTCAGGACCAGACTGACTCCACGAAAAATTTGGATGGTTCGCCATCCCGGATTGTACGTGTTGGAGTGTGGATTGTGATGGGGTCTGGTAAAAGCAGCATTCATATTCTCCTGATATGATTGAGACTGATATACTGGACACTCCTCGAATACATGGTTGAGGTCATGACAAAAGGTGCAACCCGGTTTGACCATCGGTGATGGGTTAACCTGATTAACAGCAGAATGTTCCCGTGATTCAAGCAGTTCTATCCTCTTCATTAATTGTGTGATCTTGGCTTCAGCAGCTATAGAGGATTCTATGGAATGCATACCGGTTCTGGAAGTAGTGGGAGTGGGTTTATCTGAGCATGACTCCCACTGAATGGTTTTCTCACCTAGGGCTTCAAAGAGATCCCACCCTTAATTCTCATCTTTCATCAAAAATTCCCCTTGGCACATGGATTCAAGGAGTGTTTTCGTTTGATAATCAAGTCCGTCATAGATAATTTGGCACTGACGCCATTTCTCTATGCCGTGATGAGGACATAAGGCTAAAAGGTCTTTGAAATGCTCAAAATATTTCCAGAAGGGTTCGTGTGATTCTGCTTGAATTGCATGATGTTCTTTCTCATGAGGGATGTCTTATGAATAGGATAAAATTTCTTAAGAAATACTTTTACAAAATCATCCCATGAAGATATCGAACTGGCGGGAAGATTGTAAAGCCATTTCTTAGCTAAGTCCTTCAGCGCAAAGGGTATGAACCTTAACCTAACAGCATCCTCAGTCAATTGGGAAATTCTCATTATTACACATATTTCTTCGAACTCTCGAATGAAGAAGTACGCGTCCTCAGACTCTAAACCATGAAATCGTGGAAGTGTATTGATGAATTGTGGTTTCAGCTCAAAATGATTTCCATTGGTAACAGGGAGAAGAATGCATGATGGAAGGGAGGTGCGAATCGGATAGAATCTGTCTTGGAGTGAAACGTTGTTTTCCATTATGTGAAGTGGTGGTGTTGGTGCAAGTGTAGAAATTCTAACAAGTCTTGCAGAATCTGGATCCCGGTACCACTCTTGCATATACAGTCACAAACAACGTTCATCGATCACACCAGCGAAAAGAAAAATAACAAACAATAAAAGAAAAATCAATCCCAAGCTATCTAGGATTCCTTGACCTAGACGACTCCTAACTGTTCGATGAACAAAGAAGGTTGTTGCTTGGATCAGATCACAGCTAATCAGCCAGGTAGGGGCAAAATACGGTGGGAGGTATCCCTGCGTAAGCAACGGGCCTTAATTACGCCAAATCACGGTATCTTCGAGGCTTAACCTCTTAATCCCCAGCCTTAGACACAGATTTCACCGGAGTATGAATCAAAATCAACTTCCAACTTCAGCCGATCTCCTACTGAGTCCGGATGTCCCTAGGGCCAACGTCTATCAGATTTTATTAAAAGGCTTGGGATTATGAGTGCTGGGATGGTGGTTTTTGGGCTAAGGAAAGGGTGATGAAATCCCCACCTTATCTTATTTATTAGGTAATGCCCTTAAAATCGATTTTGTGCAAGTGTACGATATAAACAAACAAGGTTCACTCAAAGCGATATAAATCAACCAAGAAGTGAGTCCTAATCAAAATGCAATGCGCACGTACCTTGCTCCAGTACTCTTCAACAGTAAAGTAAATGAATTGAAAAGACACGTGCCTAGAAATGCAAACGTCTAATCAATTTTTAACTTTGCAACCAATATTTTACTGTTGATTATTAGCAGGAATATGGTGAAGCATACAAGAATTAAGTATTGCAGCAGCTGTTATTTTGCAGAGCAAGCAACCCTGCAGGAAATTGTGAGTAGTTCACTCTTCTTTGCCGCGGATCCGCGGCTTTGGCCGTGGAATCGCGGCAAATCAGAGGGCAACTGGTCTCTGCTTTCTAGAGCAGAGGCCCAGGGCCACTTATATGTCACTGCAATGCTAGTTTTCCTGTTTCTTCACCTGTAACCTGCAACAGAGAAGAAAGTTCGTTTAGTTCTTCAATTGAATCAAAACCGTTGCTCTCCCCGGCAATGGCGCCAAAAATTTGATAAAGGAAAAGGAGAGTAGTGGAGTAGAATTCGCACAGATATTCAACAAAAGAGAGAAGGTTTAGAGTCAACCTTAGGTGCTTGATTACTCTAAAATGTATTCACAATATGTAATGTACTCCTTTCCAAATCACCGTAGTAGCATAAGCTATACGGGTCGAATCCACAAGGAGAGCTCACGATGGAAGCTTTACGGTTGATGTTGAAGAAAGACAAACGAAAGTTCTTCTTTGTTTCAAAAGAATGAAAAAGACATGGGAAAATAGGTGAAAGAATTGGTTGTGATTTTGTACATGAAAGTAAAAACGATGAAAAGAGAATGAAAAGAATTTGGAAACAAGAATTGCTTTTAGGAAGAAAACTAAAGTAGAGAAAACTTGCAAAAGACTTATAGAATGGAAAAAGCCATGACTAGCTAACCTTACTAACTTGCTAACTTACTAATCTCCGTTAGGGTGAAGCATGCCTCATGTTGATTCATCGGCAAGTGTTTGTCTTGCTTGTTGGTCAAGTTACTTTTCCCTTTGATGGATGGGTGATCATCTTGGACTTGTCTTGTAGCCTCATTGATTTCATCGGCTCTCAAGATAGAATTTCATGGTGGAATCGGGGAGTGTCACTCAAGGGATGCTAAGGAAGAAGATACAAAATTCATTAGACATTCAAGGCCATACAATAAGTTAGCATTGAAGTAAGAAAGTTGTACAACAAATAGCATATGTTTGGTGTTCCATCTCCATATTCCATCAAGGCACTTGTTCTAAGACAAGGCTCTAAATGAGGCACACATGAATCATATGGAGAATTACAACAAGAGTTTGCCAAGAATGAAAGTAACCCATCAGGGATGAAAAAGACTCAACATTTGCAAGATTAAGAATTAGCATTCACCCAAGAGTTAGAAGTTAGCAAGATTAGTTGTTAGCTAGTCATGTTAGAAGAAGTTAGCTATCCATTACAATAAAGAGAAAACAACAAGATATCATGCTATGAAAGTAAAGCTTGAATGAAATAAAGCAAGTAATGAAAAGCACTAGAAATTGCAAAAGAAGAGAAAGTAGATTGGATTAATCCTTGCTTTGCTTCAAGTTGTCACCCCTTGATTACAAGCTTTCACTCTCTCACTATCTCTCTCTTGCAGAATTTCTAGGAGGAAGAAGAAGACTAAGAGCAATAAAACCTAGAGAAAAACCTACAAATTACAAGCTCTTTCCTCTATTCTCTCCTCCCTTTCTCTCACTGGCCCTGATGGTCTATTTATAGGCCTCAGAGGAGAAGGCTCCAGAATCCAGACAGCTGGGTCAAATCTCAGCCCCAACGGCCAGATTCCTGCTGCGAAAACGCGGCCAGAGCCGCGTTTCCGCGGCAGAATCTAGGCCGTTACGCCAGCGATTTCTGTTGCTGGTTTGTTGCAGGTTGTTGGCCACGTGGATCTTCTAGAATGCTGACTGGATGCGTGGCTGATTCCAGATCCTGGGCTCAACTCTTGGGCTCTCTTTTGGGCTTTGAATTAATCCCCTTTAATTCTTGATAATTGCATGAATTTGTGGGCCTCTCTCCATTAAAATATGGACCTGCAAAAATAGAGAGAAAAAGAGTAAAAACAGATTTTTATTGATATTATGCATAGTATAGAGGTGGAAGATGATGCAAAAATGAACTATAATCACACCCCCATACCTAGCTTTTGCTCGTCCCCGAGCAAAAAAGAAAGAAAAAGAGAACAAAGGAAGTTCCTTTCTCAAAACCCTAACAGATGCACACGAAGACGAAGGAGAGTCTAATGATGACTCTTGAAAGACTGTTGCCTTTTATAGGCACGGTGATTCGCAAAGATACGCGGCGCTTGGCTCGACGCCTAATCACTGCCTGACGCGTGGACAGCGCTTTAAATGCAGCGTGAAGTTCATACACCAAAAAGAAGATGTCCCCTCAATTCTATGGGACACATGGCAGCGTACTCATGACACGGATTCTCATCCAAGAGTCGCGTCTTCATCTCTAAAGATGCGTCCCTTCGATGGACGCACCCTTTCAACTCGGCCAACGTCGCGTCTGCCTCATGGAGTAACAGTCGCGTTGTCATCCCTAAAGCAGTATCACCCCTGCGTCCACAGAACTGGCATGTAGTCTTTGCTTTTGCAATTCAGTTCAAAAGCACACTGGCACAAGCAGACGACTGCCCACCTCTGGTTTAAAGTACACCAACGACAAACTTAAAGCATCGGGGAGGTTTAGACTGTGTACCTAGACACTCCACGCGATCAGTTTTGGTGGCTTCAAAGAGTTCCACAGTACACTCACGAAGACCATAGTCCAGACAAGATCAAGCTCAGAGCATTGTCAGTCCAACCACGAGAAGGGCGAATTCAGCTAAAGTCCAAAGTATTTCGAAATCCGTCCCAGCCAACCGCGGAATATCGAAAACTTTGGAGGGGGTTCTGTAGGCTGTCTAAAAATCATTAAAGACAAGTCATCAAAGGCAGAGTCCCCAACTCCAGACGCAGGGCGCGTCTCAGCTAACACTGCCGCACCAAGGCGCGAGGGTCGAAACCCGCGTCTCAGCAGCACCAAGGCGCGAGGGTCGAAACCCGCGTCTCAGCTAACACTGCCGCACCAAGGCACGAGGGTTGAAACCCGCGTCTCAGCAGCACCAAGGCGCGAGGGTCGAAACCCGCGTCTCAGCTAGCACAGCAGCACCAAGGCGCGAGGGTCGAAACCCGCGTCTCAGCAGCACCAAGGCGCGTGGGTTGACACCCGCGTCTCAGTTGTAACCGTCCCGGTTATAGGGTCAATCACGGCCCACATAACGGGGAAAGTTAACCCCCATTATGGAGTATTTTTAGGAGGCACGTTCGCTCCTGAAACCTCTATAAATAGCCCCGTTGCTATGGAGAAGGGGTCAGATTTCGAAGAGAAAAAGAGAGAAAGAGAGTCTAACTCCTCAGCTAACTCGCTGCGTACAAGTTAGTCTTTGCCTACAATCTCTTTGAGATTTCTGGTCGACAGAGCTGTGTTACTCCGTCCACCATCCGAAGAGAAGGTCCCCAGAAGTTCTCGACGTTCACTCGGTCAATGGAAAACAAGATTCATTTTCCACCGCCACTTGAAGAACCCAGCACTAAACAAAGGGAAGATCCAAGAATCAACATCTTCCCTCCCTTGTAGTCGGAGCATTAGTCCGTTGTAATCTTTCAGTTGATTCAAGGAAATTTTACGCGAACCATTCTCCGTACCAAACAGCGACAAGTACTAGATTCAGAATGCGGCTTCAACTCTTACAACCCTGCCGTCAATGAGTTGGCAGAAGTGTTCAATAAGACAATCATTAAGCTCCTCAAAAAGTTCATCTCTTCAAGCAAGCGAGCTTGGAACAAGAAGCTCAGTGAATGTCTCTAGGCCTACCGAATGATGGTCTGGACCCCTATAGGCAATATGCCTTTTTCTCTAGTTTATGAAGTGAAGTAGTCATGCCTCTAAAGATAAAAATGTTGTCTTTTGCATTTCCCTAGCAACCAAGATGGCAGAAGGATATAATCATCGTTTACGTCTCCAAGAGCTGGAAGTGCTGGACAAGAAACGACTACAAGCTCAATAGCGAATTGAGCTGTACCAAGCTCGAATCTCGAAGTCCTTCAACAAAAAGGTCAAGGAGAGAGTCTTTTAGAAAGGAGATTTGGTTTTATTTGTCTGGCGACCTATAGTCATGACACATAAAATCATGGGCAAATTTCAGTTTAAATGTGAAGGATCCTTCATGGTAGAGACAATCTACTCGAACAGGGCATATCGCCTAGCAAATCCAAATGGCAACATGCTGATGATATGATGCCGATTAATGGGAAGTTATTAAAAAAATATTACCCTTGATTACGTTAACACCATACCTCTGATGAAAGGAGTACTACACGTGACCACGTTAACGTTAAACCTCTGGTCATTAAGACAGACTTGTCTGACTATTTCTTCTCCCCCAAGAAATTCTTGTCCCTAAGCGGAATTAATTTCATCTCAGCTCCTCCTCAGATTTTGGTTAACGTCAAGTTGTTGTAATACATGGTGTTAGCATCGAAGGGAAGATAAAGGCAAAATTTTCAGTTTTAGCCTTGTCACTCTTCTTATTTGAAAGAATAAGTCATATTTTAAAGTCGAACATGCTTAAATAGCGATTTTTAGGCAATCTTCTTCCTGATCATTCCTCTCAATCCAAGAGGATAGTGACTGTTTAATATGCAATAATGACATGTCTCCAATCATTCCTTCGCCTCTATCATTTGGCAAATCACGATTCGTCCTTGTCACAACCTCGATTCAGCCGAATTCATCAGAGAAGGTTCATGACGCATCTCTGCATGACATTTCCACTGTTTCTACATTCATGTCTAGATTCAGTATTCAGCTGCAAACTTCAGTCTTGGCTATGATGAACTAAAATGAACTTCACTAAGAATCTTGACTTAATAGATAAATTTTCTGCATAGCTCATGTTCCATGTCTCGATTCGATGGGCCAGCGAGAACCAAAATATGGATTAGGTGACACTTCATCAGGAGTTTCGACTTACTTGACAAATTTCCCACGAAGTTTATTCTTAACTTTTTAATCTCCAGCGAGATTTTAGAGGTCACCAGTGGAATGCAGAAAAGTTCACTTCAGAGTGCACAATCAGAAGCCTTCAGTGAATAACGCTAAAGGAAAATATTGACTTCTAAACCAAATATTAAATTCTCAACAATTCATCATGTTGTAGGAAATAGCATAGCTAGCCCAACTCAAACGGTAGTTGATAAAGGCAAACCAAATTTGTTGATAGTTGAGAATTTACTAAAAATCCTAAGGGACCTGATCCTATTTGATTCCTCTAGAATCTTCTGTCAATTCGCTCCCATGGAGTGGTGGATCCACAAAGTGAGCAAGTTACATTAAAGCTTTCACCTCTGACTTTTCTGTATGTAAGGGTGGCATGCCTTTACCGCATCCTCCTATTCTCGATCGATCGAAGCTCAGCTTAACAATTTGTCCATTTAGATATTCAGATGAACTAACTAAATGAGTTTATCTGATGACTTATCAAGCCGAACGCATTGAAGAAGGCTCGAGACACATTTTTGCAAAATTCTTCCACTATTTTCATATTTGTTTCAAGGTGTGGTGACTGATCGATCAATTGGGAGTTGAAGGAAAATCCTCTAGGAATAGGTGGAACCCCTTTATTAAATTCCTCCTTCCTCCCAGAGTATACAAATGGTTACTCCTCCAGAGAGAATTAATTTTAGGAGCATCGTCTCCTATTCCCCGATGGGATCCTCTAGCAATATTCTTACATTTGCAGGGATCCTCTAATTCCCCCAGAATTCCTTACCAATTTTCGTCCATAGAATGGTAGGACCACATAAAATTGTAACTGGTTCAATAATGAAATGAATTACAGGTTGAGTCTGTCATGTTAACATCAAACCTCTGGCAGAAAAAACTCCAACGAATCCCCAGCAGATCAGAAGTCCACTTGCCATTTTTCCCTATAAAATGGCAGGTCCACTCAAGTTGTGTGAATCACAGAGTTCAACACTTGTCAGATTAACATTATACCTCTGACAAGCTCTCTTTAAAAGCTTACAGAGAATGAGCATTCCTCTCTCCCCAGTGAAGTTCTCCAATAAATAACTTCCTAAAAATCCCCTAGGAGTCACAATTGTCACCTTTGATAGCTCCCTATAGATTCCCCATGGAGTCTCAGAGAACGCTAGATTCTCTATCTTAGAAATCATCACGGAATATTCATTCCTCGGTGAGGTATCAAATTGTCATGTTAACAGTCACCTCTGACATCTTAAAGAATGCAAATTCTCTACAATCCCTCATGGGATTCCTGTTAACTTCTCAGTGAGTTTTTGATAGATTCCCTTCAGAGTCTATTATTACCCCTTTCAGTCCCCACTGGACTCTTTAGTTGTCATGTTAACATTATACCTCGGACAAGTTCCTAATCCTCAGTGGATCATTTGTCATGTTAAGCAATTTTCTTTGACAAAACTTCAAAAAAAATTCTAGGGTTTTGCTCCCTGACAAGTTTTAGGAGCACTGTCTCCTATTCCCCGGCAGAATTCTTTAGCAATATTCTTACATTTGCAGAGAACAATCAATTTCACCAAAATTCCTTTCCAATTTCTTTTCATGAAATGGTAAGATTATGCAAAGCCGTATTCATTTCCACAATGGCGTGAATTGCAGAACAAACCCGTCACGTTAATACTATATCTCTAACGGTAAAATCCTTATGTATCCCCAGCGGATCAAAAATCCATTAGCCATTCTCTCTAATAGAATGACAGATCCACTCAAATTGTGCAAGCCACACACCCAAAGGGTTGTCATGTTAACATTATAACTCTGACAATTTCTTCCAAAAAAATTCTCCAGGGAAACATTAATTTTCCCAAGGAGTTTATAATCAAATCACATTCCCTAGTAGAATAACTCTTTTTTCATCATGTCCAGTTCACCACCTCTGAACGACAAGACCCTGAGCTTGGTGGCTTCTCAATCGGTTATGTCCATATTATCTCTAAACCGACAGATAACCAAGTCTCATCTTTCAGCCAGTAGATACTACTCTTTTTCTGTCATATCCAGTTCATCATCTCTGAATGGCAGGTCTCTAAGTCCAATGTTTCTTAATCGGTCATGTCAAGTTCATCACCTTAGAACCGATGAGTGCCCGAATCTCTTCCCTTTTTATGGTACTCAAACTATCACGTCCAGTTCGCCACCTCTGAACAGACGAGTTCATAACCTTGTTCTCTTTCCTCCATCAGGACTGGGAGTTCTTACTGTCAAGTTAGTCAATCACCTCTGAACAATAAATTGTGAGCCTGGTGTCTCTTAATTGATTATGTCCAGTCAATCACCTCTAAGCCAACAGGTACCTACATCCAATTCACCCTAGCAGTACCTAATGGACTAGCTAATGTTAACATTATGACCTCTGGCAGTGGATTCAGAATTTGGTGTGTCTTAATCTATCATGTCCAGTCAATCACCTCTGAATAGACGGGTCCCTAAAATTCAGTTCACCTTCTTTTTGTCATTAAGTCCCGTTCGTCACCTTTGAACGTCAAAATTCTGAGCCTGGTGGATCTTCAATCGGTTATGCCATATTACCTCTGAACTGATAAATAGCCAAGTCTTATCCTCTAGTCCAATAGAGACTATTTATCGTCATGTTCAATCTATCACCCCTAAATGGTAGGATTCTAAATTCGATAATTCTCAATCGGTTATGTCCAGTTTGTTACTTCTGAACTAATCGATATCTGGATTTCATCTTCTAGTCCTTTGTGGACTTCTTTTTGCTATCAAGTTAGTCAATCACCTCTAAAGAGTAAGGACTCTGAATTTAATAGCTTCTCAATTGGTTATGTCCAGTCAATCATTTCTGAACTGACAGATAGTCAAATCTCATTCTCCTGTCCAATATGGACTTTCTTTTGTCGTTATGTCCAGTTCGTTACCTCTGAATGACAAAATCTCAAGTCTAATAATTCTTAATCAGTCATGTCCAGTTCATCATCTCTGAACTAAAGAATTTTAGATCTCACCCCCGGTCCAGTAGGGACTATCTTACCGCTGTTATGTCCAGTTTGTCACCTCTAACAGCGAACTCCTTTTTTAGTAATTCTTAACCTGTCACGTCCAGTCAGTCACCTCTGAACAGATAGATTACTAGACCTACCTTCCTTTATCCCCAGTGGATCCTTTTTTCTAGACTAATTTTATCATGTTAAATGTTTGTCTTGGTTTAAATTTCTATGGGAATTTAATTTGGTGAAATTTCGCCCTTTACGTTCTTTCCAAAGAACTCACATGTTAAAGTTTTTCTCATAAGGAAAACTTATAAACAAAGAATGAAGAAGGAAGACAAAGGCACCAGACAAGTCATTGATAATAAAAAGGCAGATTCTATTGATTGATGGAAAAGTACAAAAAGAAGTTGAAGAGAAATAATTCTCTGAAAATTCCTAGAATTTGAAAGAGAAGAAAGTTTTTCTAAAACTTTAGCCAAGGATGGCTTTTATAGACATTGCGTGTCATTAGCTTCACCTTCTCAAAAGGAGCGCACAGCTATCACTTCAATTTAATTTGAAACAACAGGTTAAGGGTGAAAAACCCTACAACGATGTTATTTAAACTTCGCTCAGATGTCATCTTCAGCTTCACATGAAGCTTTTATTTTAGCTCTGCTGCGAGCTCATTATTAGCTTCGCATAAAACTTTATTGTAGCTCCGCTGCGAGCTCATCATTAGTTTCGCATGAAGCTATATTCTAGCTTCACTGCAAGCTAATTCTTCATCTTCGAATGAAGCTATATCTTAGCTCCGCTGAGAGCTTATCCGTTAGCTTCACATAAAGCTCACTCCACAGGAAGTTCCTATGTTGACCAATTTGGCTACCTAGTACAGTGCACATTTGCACCCAATGGGCTTTTCTGACCTAAGCAATGTCAAAATTTAGGTCTCGGGCTTTACGTTCAAAGTGTATCAGAATCTATGTCAATTCATTACAAATTCATGAAAACTTTGAAGGGAGTTTTGTTGACACTCCAAAAAGATGAACTCTGAGATAACACTTCAATCAGTACGAACGATGTCTAACTTGTCGATACTTTCAAAAGATAGGTCGCAGATAGGCTGAAGACCTGTCAATCCCTAATGGGCAAAACCAGTAACTTGGACCCTACTGATCCAGAAGCAAACATTGTGCCAAACAAGTCTTCTGAAGAAATTTCAACGCTTAGCTTCATTGTAACCTCTTTTCTACCTTCGCAGCAAGCCAGGTAGCTTCGCTGTGGGCTCATTTCTTAGCTTCACCTGAAGCTCTTTTGAAGCTCCGCTGTGAGCTTAATTTCTAGCTCTGCTGCGAGCTCTTATGGTCATTTTTACCATTTAAATCTCAGCGTGAGATTAATGTGATTGATATCACATTTTAGGTAAGTATCGTAATCTTTTGAATAGAGATGATCAAGAAAAATCCTTCAATCAGTTGGTGAGGATCAAGGAAAATCCCTTAATCAGTTGGAGAAAATCAATGGATTGTTGTAACAACCCTGAGCCAGCTGGCTTACTAGCTTCGCAGCAAAGCTATTTTAGCTTCGCTGCAAAGCTATTGTAGCTTCACAGTGAAGTTAAAATGCTAATTTTCAGGAGAGTTGTTACATCTCCTGAGGATTATATATAGCCCACTGCTAGACAGGCTAAGGGCTAAAAAGTTTCTGAAGAGGGCTGGACTTTGGATTACCCTTTCCTGGATTTTTCAGAGGCAGAGAAAAGGTTGAAGCTCACAGGAGAGATCAATCTCTAGCCTAGTTTTTGAGCTTTCCGTAGAGAATCTTGCTTCTCTTTTCAGGATGCTAATACCTTTTAAGATCTTCCTTTCTCAAAAGATTTTCGAAACCAGGTGAGAAGAAAATTTTTAGACAGAAGACTCGAAGACTCGATCACTCGCATCGTCAACGGAACAAAGTGGTCATGCGCCGAACAGCTTTCCACTGACACACTTTCTCAGAAATCTCAATAGAAGATTCTTGTAACTTTCTACAACTTTTGTAAAGTTTTTCCGCATTTTCAAATCAATGGAAAATACTCTCCAATTAAAGCATGGTAGAAAAACAGTATACCTTAGTCCCTAGAGATTATTGCTCAAGCCCTATCGTTATTTGAGGCAACAAAAAGTTTTAATGGATCTACAGAAGATGGAAGAGCTCTAAAGGCTATGACCGGTGAAGAGATATATCAATGGGTGAACCATCTTAGATCAAGTTATGGTAAAAGAAAGAAAATTATAGTTGAAAAGAATGTATGAAGAAGAGGTCAATATTTTTTAATCTCGCATGTTGGAAATTTTTATTTGTGAGATGTTGCCTTGATGTCATGCATATTGAGAAGAATGTATGTGATAGCATTATGGTCATATTACTTAATATATCCGGTAAGACTAAGGATGGAGTCAAAACTAGAAAGGCTTTGATTGAGATGGGCATACGCAAGCAGTTGGCACAAGAGCAGAAGGGACAAAATACATATTTACTGCCAGCATGTCATCTAAAAAAGATAAGATAGAGTTATGCCAGTGTCTTTCTTGGATTAAGGTGCCAAGTGGTTACTCATCAAATATTCAAAGTCTCATTTCAATGAAAATTTTAAAACTAGTTGGTTTGAAATTTCATGCTTGTCATGCATTAATACAACAGTTGCTACATGTAACTATACAGTCTGTATTACCACAATATGTTCGTCATGCCATTACCTGACTTTGTTTTTTCTTCAATGCAATATGTAGCAAGGTAAATGACCCAACAAAACTGAAAGAGTTACAGAAGGATGTTGTGATTACACTGTGTCAGCTTGAGATATATTTTTCACTTTCATCATTTGAATCATGGTGCATTTAACGGTTCATTTAATCAAATACATTAGACTATGTGGTTCGGTCTTCTTAACGTAGATGTATCCATTTGAGCGATACATAAAAATATTAAAAGGGTATGTGTGATACCGAAATTGACCCGAAGGTTGCATTGTTGAATGTTACACATATGAAGAGGGAATTGAATTTTGCAATGAATACTTTCAAATATTAAAGCTATAAGACTTCCTAATAGGGTTTATACTAAGGTAACAATGGCTTTGGTAAAATTAGACAAATTATAGTTACAGTTAGTAAAAAATTATTGTGTCAAGCACATAAATATATCTTGAATAACACTGATGAAGTAGAACCTTACATAAATAATCATATGGACTATGGTGGGTGCAACAATCTAACTAAATCAAGGAGGGAGAAGTGGGTAATTGATAAACACAATAAATCGTTCATTAAATAATTTTGAAATTGAGTTGCTGATCAGTTGACAACTAAATCAAATTGTATTTCTAAAAATTTGAGATGGTTAGCACATGGGCCTCGCACGGACGTCTTGTCTTACCGTGAGTATTGATTGACAAAAAGCAAGCACAAGAATAAGTAAGAAATGTGGGTCGATGTTACTGCTTTTGCGATTCTTCCGTACTAGCAAAGTGGCTATACGAATTGTATCCACAAGGAGGGAGAGCGATGAAAGCTTGATGCGGCTCTTTGTTTAAGAAAATAGAAAGTTCTTTGTTTCAAATAAAGAATTTGAAAATAAAAACAAGTTGGTTTCAAGAATTATTTAGAATGGTTTGATGGTTTGTAAAAATGATTTTTCTTAATGGTAAAAGTGCATGGCTAACTTTCTACTAAGTCCTTCCACTAATCCCTAACTTCTTGAAGATGTAGCCTCATGATGGATCATAGGCAACATTAACTTTTATGCATAAGAACTATTCATGTTGGAGACTGAATGAAAGTCCTTTCCTTAACTTAGCTTTACTCGGCAAAACTTGAACATTCCCTTATCAAGATCCCATAGAAGGCGAGAATAAGGGACAAAAATAAGTGCACTAATGGTATCGGCAAAGTTAAAAGGAAAATCTCTACTTACAAAGACAAGCAAAGTTTATAGATCATCAAAAACCCGTTAAGTATGAAATAAAGAGAGCTAATACTTGTAGGTAAGTTAGAGTTAGAACCCTCGTCTTAAGATGTCCTAACTCTCGTTTGCACAAGACTTATTTGACACTATTGACTCATTTGGGTAATAAATCAAGTTGTTAGAGATTAGTAGGTCAGAAGTTAGTTAGCCATGCAATAAGAGAGTTAATTAGACATGGTAGTAAAAGAAACAACAAAAGAGAATAAGTAAAGAGAAAGAGTAACACACTAACACAAAAGAGTAAAAGCAAATAGAAACACAAAGTAAATGGAAAGAAGAAAGAGAAGTAGTTACTTGTATAAGCTTGTCACCTTCATATACAACTTTTACTCTCTCTCTCACACTCACTCTAATGGCTAAACTAAAAGTAGAAGAAGAAGGAAAAAAAAACTACAACTTCTAAAAACAAGATAATAACAACTCTTAAAGCTCTGCATATCCCCTCAGTGGAACCCCAAGGGGGTATTTATAGGCATCAGGGAAAAGGGGGCCAGGGGGACAACCCTAGCCCAAAGCACGAGCGCGGCCGCGCCCGTATGGCCGCGAAAATGCGGCTAGGGCCGCGTTTCTGCGGCCCTACTGGGGAGGCGCGTGCCTGGCCGCCTGCTACACTGCGACGCTTCTGTCCCCTCTCAGCTGGATCTTCTGGATTTCGGATTTGATCTCCCTGACTGACAGATTCTCCTCCTAAGGTCAATGGCTACTTGGTAGGCTTTTAATCACCCATTAAATGATAATTTAGGGTCTTCTTCCTCATTGCACACCGTGGACCTAGGATCAAACAAGCAAAACTTTATTAGCAAAATTTTATACAAATAAATATGCAGATGTGATAAAAATTATGCAATATTAGAGACTAATCAGGTATCCTATAAATGATTATTATTTTTACACAAAAGCACATGATAACAATTGTACTGTACAAAATTGTGGGGGTAATCTTAGTGGCTCAATCAATGCATATTTCTAGCCAAAATAACAAACCAGTATTTACAAATATGTCATACTATGGTGTGATCGAGGAGATATGAGAGTTAGATTACATCATATTTCGTGTTCCCGTGTTTCAGTGTAAGCGGATGGAGAATAATAATTGGCATCAAGATCGATGAGTTAGGATTCATTCTAGTAGATCTTAACAAAAAGGGTCACAAAGAGAACATATTCATACTGATATCACAGGCAAAATAAGTATTTTACATCACATATCATGTTGATAAAAAGTGATCTATTGTTCTCTCGATGAAGAAAAATATTACACCTGATTGTAATGACATGAACAATATTTAGAATAATATTGATGTTCTCTCTTTCTCAGTTGGATTAACAAGCGGGGATAATAGTAATGGTGATGATTGGAATGAAAATTTCAAACATAATGAGTTATACACACGAGAAGATCATTTTGAAAAAATATTGGTATAAAAAAGTGATAAAAAATAGAAAAAATAAAGGTATAGGTTTATTTATTTATCTGATCAATAATTTGCATATTTTGTCCATTTACTTATGAAAATTATTGTTTCTTGCTTTCATTTATTATTGATGAGTTTCTAATAAATTGTATTTATGCTTCTTAACAGTCATATAGAATCAGAAGATAACAGTGGAAGGGGCAGTAGAAAGGAAGTACCACAAAGAAGAGGGCTCGAAGCATTGCTAAGATGGATGATCTCATCTTAGCAAGAAATGAAAATTTTTTATGGAGTTCAATGAGAAGAATCAACCAATTGAATATTTTGAAAAAAAAAATTGAGTTACCTTGGATGTGTAGCTTGTCATTATGTTTCTATTGACATCCTCGATTGGCGCGAGGTTTCTGAAATGATGAAGAACAAGATCTGGATGATATTTCTGAAAGTAAATTAAGAATAATTTAGTTATCTATATAAAGTACATCAATTGTTCATTAAATGTATTAATATTTTTTGTGATATATGCAGACTGTATTTGAATTCGATGAGGAAAACTAACATTGTTTACTAATTTAGGCAGAAAAAATATGAAGGCAATTTAAAAATAAGTTGACAAGGGAGTTCATAAATGAATGCAAAACAAAAACCCTCTTCGAAGTATGATTTCATTGATGATGAAGTTTGTGATCGGTTCTTATTTCAACGTAATACTACAGATTTTCAGGTTTATACAACATACTAACAAAACTGTTATATAATCGTATGACATGTTTGAAATTTTAATGCTTACTTAATAATTATATTTTAATAGGCTTTAAATTAGAAGAATAAAAATATTTAGGAATTGAATATCTATCCCCACACACTATCTCGTAAGGGATATGCCAACTTGAACAAGAACTGATAAGAGTATATTTTGTGTTAATTTTTAATGTTTACGTACTTTTTGTAGATTACTTATATCTTGTCTATATGTTTTGTATAATAGATATCATAGAGATCAGATGAGGATGATTCATCTGAATCCTTAGTTTCTCGACATTGGTTGTGGATTAAATCTAGGATTAGATAAGACGGTTCGTACATAAATAATGATAGTCAAGTTATTGCAAATGAAATTGTAAATGTTTACAACGAAATTGTCATAATCATTTTCTCTTGTTTGAAAACTATACAAGTGTTGATTATCAACTTTTTTGTGGCACCGTCTTTCTCAGTCAGCTTTCTAGGAAAAATTTATCCATCTGGGATGAATGATATTCTATTCATGACATTGGGTAAGCTCGAGCACCCTGGTCGTGTTAGAGGTGCTGGGCAAGGGGCTACTATATCCAACTACTTTCATACATCTCGCCGACATCATCAAGGTATTACAAATGATGAGGTTACTAGATTGATGGAACTCAGACTTCAGAAGAAAGGAAGATTTAAGAAGAAGAATAGAAGAGGTGAGAAAATGAATGAAGGAGGAGGCAAGAAAATGAATATAAAATGTGAGAAGATTTCAGAGCTTTCTTCATGTTTGAAATTGAAAATTTGTAACGGGAGTTCCAAATGAATACTAATTTGCCAAGCTATCCGTCGCCCCATTATACACCTCAGAGCGACAATGAAAGTTGTTCAATTTTAAAGGATTTGTCTGAGATTCCAAAGGTAATCTTATTTAATATTTGTACACATATTTACATGTACACACACATATACACTTACATACTTACATGCTTATTTGTCATGCTTATTATTTGGTTATCTCAGTCTGGTTTATTCTGGTTGATTTGGCCATTGAACATGAAAATATTGTTGTGGCGCACGGAAGAGCTTTCAACACCGATGATGATCATTCATTCACACCGGACTAATTGGATCCGATAATATAAGAGTGAGCATTGTAAATCCATTGGATATGATGCTCTTCTACCAATTTCACGTGACGAGATGA
Source organism: Agave tequilana (assembly GCA_038442645.1). Lineage (NCBI taxonomy): Eukaryota > Viridiplantae > Streptophyta > Magnoliopsida > Asparagales > Asparagaceae > Agave > Agave tequilana. Next base: position 134,287 of record JAVJIF010006185.1, read on the forward strand.
CAACCATCGATGATGCTATTGGTAGCTTCGTGTCGGGGCCCAAGATTCTTATCACTTTGAATATACGAGTATGCTTATCAAAATTAAAGTACATATCTAAATTTTAAATTAAACGTGTACAATTTGATTAGTAGACATTGTTGCTGGCTCAGAGACCCTTCACTCTAGTTTTAATGATGATTAACTCATGTAGTTATAGTTTACTAATAATCTTGTGATATTTAGTTTCAGATATTTGATCAAGATATTAATAGGTGATTAGCTTCAACAAAGGTATTTTTGGAGATTTCACATGTTGATTCAAGAGCTCAAGCGTCAAGATCGCATCTAGCACTCGGTTGGAGTCAAGCTCGTTGGATCGCGTTTGGATTGAGTCAACTTGGGGAAGGAGTTCTACAAGAAGACTTCGGTTTGTTTAGTTTAAGATTGTGTTTAGATCATTGTAAAGATTAGATAGTGTTGATATGCTCAAGTTCACAATACACACACACTTGTTTTAAGTTTATTGGTTTTTGGTTTTCGGTTCAACCAATATTGGATTTCATGTCAAAAACATAGATATAATATCTTTCATGTATATTGGATTCTATCCATGTACAACATGCTTAAAAGTTGTTTAAATATCATGTTTTTGTATTTATACGTGTTTTGAAAAAATCGGATTTCCATTTCAAAAATTCAAGTTTTAGAAAATACGGATTTTGGTTTAAGGCAAATTTTCAAGAACACAAAAATGGCTCAAATTGTTTAAAATATGTGTTGAATTTTTTCACACATATTTGTATTTCAAAGACAAAATAAAAACATATTTTTGTGGAATTTATGTGTATTTTATGGGATTTTTTAGAAGGCAAAAAGATAAGTTTTTAATCCCTAAAAATAAGCTGGCCGGCCTTCTGCCGGTCGACCAAGGCAGAAGTCGGTCGACCGGTCCGGTCAACCGACGCGCACGGCTGTTTGAACTGGTGGGCCGGTCGACCGAGCGGTCGACCGTCTAGAGAGTTCTGCTCTCTGGAAATGGCCCCGGTCGACCGGCCGTCGACCGGCAGAGAGCTCTGCTCTCTGTATCCAGTTCCGATCGACCGACGGTCGACCGGCCAAGAGCCGTTGCTCTCTGGCTCCAAGCCCGGTCGACCGGGCGGTCGACTGGAGGCACAACGGTTAGAAATCTAACCGTTGGCCGGTCGACCGGGCGGTCGACCGGAAGGGCAAAAATGCCCTTTCCTGCTGCCAACGGGCAGAAATTTTGTGGGGTTATATATACCCACTCATTTGAACTGGTTTCTTTAAGAATTTCAAGAGCAAAATTTTCTATCTTTCAGCAAGTTTTTAAAAGAGTTTTAGTGCCAAAAGATTTGATCTTTATTTGTTTTAAAAAGGGTTGGGAAAATCAAGAAAAGGAGAAGTCTTTGAGATTAATTTTTTGATCTTGATTTTATATCTATTCTATAAGTTTTCCCAAGAGTTTTTCTTTGTGTTTTTGATTTTCAAACTCTTTATTTTCTCACACTTGAGCTATCTATCTATCCTCTCTATTAGGATCATTATTTTGTGAGAAAATTGGTTTGTGGTTGAGAGAGACCACCAAGTGTTGTAACCTTCCTTACTTTGTGACATCCCTCTAGTGAGAGGTGATTGTGTTGATATCCCTCTAGTGAGAGGTGATTGTGTGATATCCCTCTAGTGAGAGGTGATTGTGGAGGTGTGTTGGTTTCCCTCTTAGTGAAGAGGTGATTGTGATGTTGTGGCTTTGTGCCTATCTCTCATTTGTAAGGTTGATATTGTGTTGGTTTTGTGCTTTGCCTCTAAGTGTAGAGGTTGTATTTGTTGAGAGAGGAATTGTGTACTCTCAAATTGTATTTGCCTAAATCCTCAGTGGAGGTTCCCTGTGTGGGAAGTCCTGTGTGGACGAGTTAGTGGAAATCCTTCTGTGTGAAGGCGGGGACGTAGAGCTGGGTTCTCGAACCTCGAAACATATCCTTGTGTTTGCGTTTGATCCACTATCTCTTTACTCTCTCTCTCTCTCTCTCATTGTGCATTGTATCATATTGTTCATATCATATATATATATATATATATATATATATATATATATATATATATATATATATATATATATATATATATATATATATATATATATATATATATATATATATGCTTGTGTTGATTGTGTGTGCCCATACTTGTGTTCAACCAAGAGAGCTTCATATAGCACCTCAACTCTTATTCAGAGGAATCAAGAGGAGTTAGTCCAGAGCCTTCACAGGGAATTCGGCTACACTCTTTAGTTACACTAAGTGTGTTGTAATTAGTTTTTAATTTTCGTATCATTTGTCATTAGATTAGTCGTACACCTATTCACCCCTCTCTAGGTGTACTTTCAATTGGTATCAGAGTTTACGCTCCTGATATTAGGTTTAACCACCTAGGAGTGAGATCTTGGTTACTAATCTAGTATTAGATTTGCACATACTTGTTTACACACACTTATGGACTTCATGACCCCTCCCATGTTTGATACTTCCAATATTGTTGTTTGGAAGGCTAGGATGTCCATGTGCCTCAAAATCCTAAGCTTGCATGTTTTCCTTGTCGCTACCAAGAAATCCTATCTTGATAATAGCAAGCATATAGAGGCCAATGCACAAGCCCTAATGGCACTTAGAAGCACGCTTAACAAAAAATATTTATCTATGATTTCTCATTGTGATTCTGCCTTTACAGTATGGAACACGATGACCTCTTCAAAGCTTCAATCGCCTAACGTAATGGAGGAGGAATCTAGTGGAGGAGAATCCGAATAACATTATTACATGGTCTAAGGGAATGACTCGCTTGAGGTAAATTCGGAAACTCAACTAGATGATTGTGCTAGTTCTTTCGGCGATGATCATATTGATGCCGATGCTTTAAATGAAGAACTATCAATTATTTGTGAAAAATTATTAGAAAAATATCAAGTTTTGAAAAAAAATCTTTTAAATTAAATAATGAAAATAAGGATTTATGTTCAAAACTTGATTTGGTTTTGCAAGAGAAGGATGAGATTTCAAGTGAACGTGACTCACTAAATCCCAACTTGACCTTGCCCTAAAAGAAAATGAAATTTTGAAAAACAAAAATGATTGCAATGATGTTTTAAAGAATAATGAGATTTTGTCTTCAAAACTTAATTTTGTTTTAAAAGAAAATGAATCCTTGAAAATAAAAATTGCTTCAATTTTAAAGGATTTAGATTTGATTTCAAAGAAAAATACTACTTTACAAAATGATATTGATTCACATGTTTACCATGCTAGTATAGCTTCACCTTCTAGTGTTTCATTTGCATGCTCCACTTTATCTTCAAGTGTTAAAAATGATATTGTGTATTGAAGGAAAGTGTTGATTGTTTGGGCTCCACTTTGAGCCAATGTGTTATGAACCACACACGTTTGGAATCTATGTTTCGCAAGAAACAATTCCACCTATGCATGCACATAAACTACGGCTTACACATGCTTCCCACGTACATACACACAACACTATGTATGCTCATATGCACACATGTACACATTGTGGACGTAAGGGCCATCATGCTAAGTTTTGTTATGATAGAGTACATGATGTAAATTTAGCAAATAAATTTGTTTGGGTTAGGAAAGGAGCTAACCCCCATGGACCCAAAAAGTATGGGTACCAAAAGTCACTCCTATTTTATTTGATGTAGGTGTGGGCTCTCACTCGACGTGAGAGTATTGGTGCCTTGAGGTGGATGCGTTCCGAACTTAATGGTGACTATTTTGGATGCATCATTTTCAAGGGGAGTTTGGTGGGAGAACCACCATGATTTGGAGACATAAAGATGTATCATCTTGGTTTTAGTAACTATCTCTTACTCCTATTTAGTTTACGTGCTTTCATATTATTCATTTTTAGCAGTTTTGATGTTTCATGATTATTATGTTAAATACCATGATAATTAGGCATGTGATATACACGATTAGTATTTGAGATACACTCATGTCTATATGGATCTATATTTTTTGTGTTCTCACTTTAATTTAACTATTGTATATATCATAGATCTAAAATATGTGCATTTACTTAATGATCATATAAGTTTTGTTTTGCACTTCATGTTTTGATTACATGTTTAGATGTATTTTTTTATTAAAACTTGTGCATATGCTTATACAACTAATGAGCCACAAATTGATTATTATATGTTTGTGCTTGATTGCTCATTTGTACCCATTAGATGTACTAGTATAGCCTAGTTTTGATGATTCATGCATTTTGACTTGTATTACCTACTTTTTGGACATGCTTTTCATGATGATATATTTTAGCTTCATGTATATGTTAATTTAGTCAAAACTATTGGCTATACATGTATAACCGTGAGTCATTTGTCTTTCATGCAAAATCTCTTTATAGACTCATTTGTGTTTGGATATGTATGTATACCTTTAGTTTTGACAAATCATACATATACCTTGAAGGATTCTTAGTTTTCATGATTTTTGTGTTTTGATAAGGAGTTTCATATTTGAGCTTAATTGCCTATTTCCATGACTATGTCTTTCACATAGAACTTGTACACTCACATTACTTGATGTTTTCTCATGATTTTATTTTCATGAGTATTATATGTGCTATATAGACTTTGAGTGTCATTGGTTGAGTAATTTTCATATTTTCATGGAAAATATTTTTGTTTTATTCCTTACTTGAAGGATTTCGTACTAGTTTACAATTTTATCATATAACTAGTTCATATTCTTCATTTTGGTAGAGTTTTTCAAAAATACAAAATTTATCTTCAATCCTATTTTTGAAAACCCCTACCCTTCTAAGGGCGGTTGGATGGGCGACCATGCCTCATATGCTCAAATTAAAAATCAGTTTAATATGTGCATGAATAGGGTGGTCTTATGAGTTATACACTTGATTTTCATTATATTTTCAATTGGTATCACAATTGATATTTATTTTGTATACTCATATTTGTATCTATATATGTATGCTTTAACTTCAAATAGTATCAATTTCGATTGGTATTTAATTTTCATGCATATATATGTGATTTGATTGTGCTTACATATCTTTATATCCTTGAGCACAAATTTTGTTATGCTAAGCTTGATTTAGTCCTTAATGATAATTATTTTTCAATTGGTATCTTATACAAGCTTATATATCGTTTTCATTGGTATTTCATAAAGGGGGAGAAAATTCATGTTTTACCTTTCAATCGATTTTGTTTACAATTGGTATCTTACTCCCACTCTTTATGTTGAAAAATGATATCTTAAGTTTCAATTGGTTTCCTACGTTCCTAATGAAAAATATTTTTAATTGGTATATGTTTCATTTTCAATATTGGTATCAAGAATATTAAATTGATATTATTCTCTATTTGGTATCTCTATTGCAAAATAATTTTAGTGTTTAACTAAAAAGATTGGTTTATGTTTTTCAATTGGTATCAAAAGTGTAAAATATTTTCAATTGGTACTAAATTTTTACAATTGGTATCAAGATTTCCGATATATTTATATCGGTATCAAAATTTTTGTTGGTTTCTTCAAAATGTTTTATTTATTTTTCAATTGGTATCATAAATTGGTATCATGATGTTTCGATGTATACCTTTATACTTAATTGATATAGTTTTCAATTGGTATCATAATTTTTGATTTGTATTGCTTATATGCAAGGGAAGCTTAGCATCTTCTATATATATATATATATATATATATATATATATATATATATATATATATATATATATATATATATATATATATATATATATTCTTGCTGAGTGTATCTCATATTGAGGAGTTTGACTGCTCTTCTTTATGTCTTACACGTGTGTAGTCGGATCTTCACATCTCCTTTTATACATTGTAAATTATGCTTTTTGTGGTTAGGGTTTAGTCATCTCTTTTCATATAAATGCATGATGTAGGAGGAGTTAACTTCACGTCTCTCCTCTTCATGAATGTATATAGCATATATACGTTTATTGTTTGATTTATGCAAAAAGGGAGAAAAATATTATTTATGCCCTTTATGGTTTGTACCCCTTTGTTGATGAATTGACAAAAAAGGGAGAGATATTTTGGAGTTTGATATATGCATGTTAGTTTAAATATGAATGTTTGTTTAAATTTGTTATTTCTTACCGTTAGTATCAAGAGCATCTTTTGTTGGTATCAAGAGCATTTGTTGGTATCAAGAGCAACATTTTTTTAAGAACATTTTTAATTTTAAAATTGGTATCAAGAGCATGTTTATTTCATTGGTATCAAATATCATGTTTATGCATATTTATGTTGAGCATTCATGACATATCTTTATTATTTATTGCTATGTATGAGTTAAGGGGAGTTTCTATGAAGCTTAACCTTAACCCATGCATATATAACTCCATGAGTTTTGTCATCATCAAAAAGGGGGAGATTGTTGGCCCAAAGGCTCTTCACTCTAGTTTGATGATGATTAACTCATGTAGTTACAGTTTACTAATAATCTTGTGATATTTAGTTTCAGATATTTGATCAAGATATTAATAAGTGATTAGCTTCAACAAAGGCGTTTTTGGAACTTTCACATGTTGATTCAAGAGCTTGAGCGTCAAGATCGCATCTAGCACTCGGTTGGAGTCAAACTCGTTGGATCGCGTTTGGATCGAGTCAACTTGAAGAAGGAGTTCTACAAGAAGACTTCAGTTTGTTTAGTTTAAGATTGTGTTTAGATCATTTAAAGATTAGATAGTGTTGATATGCTCAAGTTCACAATACACACACATTTGTTTTAAGTTTATTAGTTTTTGATTTTCGGTTTACCAATATTAGATTTCATGTCAAAAATATAGATATAATATCTTTTATGTATATTAGATTCTATCCATATACAATATTCTTAAAAGTTGTTTAAATATCATATTTTGTATTTATATGTGTTTTGGAAAAATTGGATTTCCATTTCAAAAATCCAAGTTTTAAAAAATACGGATTTTGGTTTACGGCAAATTTTCAAGAACACAAAAATAGTTCAAATTGTTTAAAATATGTGTTGAATTTTTATCACACATATTTGTATTTCAAAGACAAAATAAGAATAGATTTTTGTGAATTTATGTGTATTTTATGAGATTTTTTAGAAGGCAAAAAGACAAGTTCTTAATCCCTAAAAATAAGCTGGCCTGTCTTCTGCCGGTCGACCGGACGGTCGACTAAGGCAGAAGTCAGTCGACCGGTCTGGTCGACCGACGTGCACAGACGTGCATGGCTTTTGAACTGGTGGGCCGGTCGACCGGCGGTCGACCGTCCAGAGAGTTCTGCTAACTACAAATGGCCCCGGTTGACCGTCCGGTCGACGGCAGAGAGCTCTGCTCTCTGTGTCCAGTTCCGGTCGACCGGCGGTCGACTGGCCAGAGAGCCGTTGCTCTCTGGTTCCAGACCCGGTCGACCGGGCGGTCGACCGGAGGCACAACAGTCAGAAATCTGACCGTTGGCCGGTCGACTGGGCGGTCGACTAGAAGGGCAAAAATTTTGTGGGGCTATATATACCGACTCATTTGAGCTAGTTTCTTTAAGAATTTCAAAGCAAAATTTTCTATTTTTCAGCAAGTTTTTAAAAGAGTTTTAGTGCCAAAAGATTTGATCTTTATTTTTTAAAAAGGGTTGGAAAAATCAAGAAAGGAGAAGTCTTGGGATTAATTTTTTTATCTTCATTTTTATATCTATTCTACAAGTTTTTCCAGAGTTTTTGTCACGCCCCGCTTCCCAAAATACGTGAAAACGGAGTCGCGATGAGAGTCGGCGACGATATACGCGAGGTGAATACCCCGTGTATACACGCTAAGCCTAAAGTACCCTAAACAAGGTATAAATCTAAAGCATAATCAATCAATAATCACTGCAATATGACATATAAATATCTAACACAATGATAACAGATGAGTAAAGGAAAGAAAAAGGCAACTGAATGCGATAAAGGTAGAATCAGGAAATAATATGAAGGCAAGAAAGATAAGAATACCAGAATCAAACAGGGAGAAGCTCCAGGCCCTCGCGAATCGTACAGTCTCATAAAACACCTGCACAATAGACACAAAGTGTCCAATATCTGGACGTGCAAATCCAGGGTCGTCAGAAAGCGACCTGGTGAGTGTGTGTGTAAAAAGGAGTACTCGTGCATATAAACAATGTGCACAAAATAATAACAAGATAAACTGCAAATATAAGATAACTAAATAACATGATGAACAGATAGCTGAAGGATAACTGAATAACAACATGAATGAAGACAAAAGTCAACTATCACAACTGTAAACAAGCAACTGATATCTGAATGTGCAACCTAGCATATGTCACTAGCTTGGTATACAATCTGGTCATGGTTATAGTTATATGTCTATCATAGTGATATATATGTACAGTCAGGTAATTATAGTCAGTCACAATATGCTATAAACCATTTATTATCATTTATTATGTCAGCAAACACCAATTGCCACCTGTAATAGACGCATCCCATACTACGCCTACTACACGTGTCAATCAGGGTCCTAAGTTATTGAAATTAATAGAAGAGATATTGTCCATACTTTAGGTGGGTCTCGTACATACCCTGGACCACGGCCCAGATGCCTGGCGCTGAACCAAGCCCTACCGCCAGGTAGTCAGTAATAGTAACAGTACTCACAGTATCACTGTGGAACAGTAAACTCACAGTAACATTGTGGAACAGTAAACAGATGTGAAGTTGCACGGGTAATCATACTAGTAAAATATGTCATATAATAACATGAAATGATACGAATAAAGACATGAACACTACTGGCAACAGTAAATAAAGAAAAGATGTGAGAACAAACACTCACATGAAATGACGCAGTTTCAGAACCGAATAGCCATCTGGTCTTCACTGCACGAACCGGTATTGATCTATGGATCATCCCAGGGATCGGTCTTCGAATCGCCATTGTATCGAGTCCACAACGGCACGAATCCGGATCGGATCCGGGTCTCCTGCAACGAGTCCGGATCTCACCGAACGGATCCGAAATACTGTAACACGCAACCAAACATACAAATAAATATAAATATATACTAAACACACTCCCAAGCACACCAATACATACGTGTACACCCAAAAAGTAGTTATACCCTTATATAGTTATATTGTTTCCAGAATCCAAAAGGTGCCTACACGAATAAAATGTTTATATATCCTTGAGTCGTGTAACGCCCCCATCCAAGGATACGGAGACGTTATGGCGACGTACATACGCGAGGTGAAAACAACCTCACGCGTACGTTAAGCCTCAGTACAGGGAATCACCTCCATAGACATAATGGTTCCAGCAGGAAATAAGTACAAGAATACCTGCAGAAAGAGGTCAGCGATCATAACAGATATGAAAAAGAAGGACAAATAAGATAACAGAAATAAATGACTAAGGTACCTATGAATAGGCCTGATGAGGAATCTCCTATGTGACTCCAAGGTACTCTCGGATACTACGGTACGCGGATCTCCAAATCTGGGCATGCAAACCCAGGGTCGTCAGAAAGCGACCTAGTGAGTGGTAAAATGAAGGAGGCAGTAATATATATATATATATATATATATATATATATATATATATATATATATATATAGTAATACAAGCACGATACTAATATATAATACATGATGTGGTACAAGTGATATTATATCCTACGCATATATGCAGCAGTAGACATATAAACATGTAAGCGGTAGAAATATACAGACATGTTATCTTTTACTATCAGCACTACCTAACAGTTATCATCAGGTCATGTTTCTAATTGTATCCAGGTTATATATAATGTTATCTAGTGGTGACGAGTGTCCATGCTAGTGGTGATGTGATAGTAATGAACATGTAGTGGTGACGTGATAGAGGTGACCATGCGGATAGACATATGTTTGCAACAATAAAATATATATGCAATGCAGAACATGCATAGTATGCCACTACAAACAGGGTAACAAGTACCAGGTAATGTAACAAAGTATACATGTGTAACGAGTAGCAGATCACTACAGGAATCGTAACAGGAAACAAGTACAGTATCAATGTCTACATGTAACATGATAGCAGATAAATGATCAGGAACAGTCACAAGTATAACTAAACATGTAACAGGCAGGTCATGTCAAGTCATGTCATTTATACAATAGTAGCGATCAGTACCGCCTGCTATTTTAATTACTCTCTTCCAGTGTCCCATACCACTGGCAGTTCATACTGGAGCCCGCACTCCAGTAGAACCCATCCGGACATGGCCTACGGGTACTATTATCCAAACGAGAGAGTAACCAAATAACAAGTGTTCCCGACGTCCACTATTGTGTATACTGTTTTATTATGTTAATTGGAAACCCGTGGTCGAGGAGTTCTTATCGGGGGGTGTATCCCGTACATACCCGGGACAACGGCCTTATCAGACCCCTGGCTGCTGAGACTAGGACCAGCCCGCTAGAGCTGAAACATGTAACATGAGTAACAGACGGTAGCCAGCACAACCCCGTCCCCTGCAGTGGAACGAACAATGGATCCAGACATCCACCCGATATGATCTAGTCAACCGTCAAGTCTCCCCCATACCCAAGTTATCTTTATGATCTGATATGTCAAGTATACAAGGTGATAAAAATGAATACAGTATATGATACGGGTAACATAATAACTGGACCAGAGCTCTGTTGATAGCATAGAATAATATAACAGGAAACGGGAACAATATAACATGAACGATATAACGGGAAACGGGAACAATAGATGTGGGATTCCCACATATCGCATATCAACAGCTCTCATGTCCAGTATCGGGAATATCCATATCAGTAACAGGAAGTAATCATATAGCATGAATACGGTAACATGGAACAATAATACATGTAGCATGAACGGGGATCCAACCATATCAATAACGGGAACCAATCATATAACATGAATACAGTAACATGGAACAATAATACATGTAGCATAAACGGGGATCCATATGACAAGAATAGAGACACCCTACATGCATGTGTAACAGTGATATGATGAGAATCCATGTGACGATGATAACACTAATATAACATGCGGTAGTCCGTGCGTTGGTATATCCGTGCATCAGTGGAGAATATACCGTGTAATATGTCTGTGATAGTAAGTGGAGGAACAGTAATCAGTGTATCCTATCATACAATGTCCTATGACCTGACAGTATCCATGAAATGATGATACCAGTGCATGCAATACCGGTGTCTTGCAGTCCTGTAGTCATATCTAGTGAGCGAATATCGTGGATCAATATACATGTGACGCTAGTTATCTACCGGTGAGACAATACATGAAATAAGAGTGTCCAAGTCTATGGTCAACTAGTGGCCCGAGTGTCAGTGGCTATGCAGGTATAAGGACTGTGTCTGAGTTATCCATGTCCGTAATTATTGGTATTATAATTACCTTCTTATCTGCATTCTAAATCTGTTTTCTAAATTAGGAAAGACCTAACAATATTCTAGGTTATTCATACTACAGTGCTTGTCCAATTATTATCAGTTAATAATGAATAGTTACCGTCTTTTATTCAGAATCTAGATATAGCAATCAATTGCACGAAACATGATAAAATATAATTTATAAAAGAAAAACACTCACAGACTAGCTACAGGACTGTAGCTTTCATTCCCACGATCGCAACGGATCCAGAAGCGTCCAAATCAGAGTCCGGATGCTCCCGATATCGCCCGAATACCCAAAACCGAGAGAAAAGGTTAGATATGTAATAACAGTAATTATTCATGGGGCTATTTGCAAATTTACAGGGGCCTAAAAGTAATTAATAATTTTACAGGGGCTAAAATGTAATTGTACCTTTAACGGGTCGGGTTCGGGTGTAAACGGGTCGGGTTTGGGTTAAACCCAAAACCCGAACCCACATGGGTTCCTTTCCCTTGCCTGCGACGGCGGCAGCAACAGCAGCTGCTGCTGCCCGCGGCTGCGGCGGCTGGCGCGGCCACCGCCGCCCAGCCGCGCGGTGGCGCGGCCACTGCCCTGGCGCCAGCGCCGCTCCGGCGGTGTTCCGGCGCCGCCCCGGTCACCTGCGAACGAGAGGGGAAAGAAAAGAGGTGGGGGCGCCAGTTTCCCCCCACCACCAGCTCCTGGCCGGCGTCTGGCCGGCCTTCCGCGCCGTCGGTCTGGCCTGGCCGGCCTCCGGCGTGCCGCCGGCCAGGCCTCCCCTGTGCTGGCCGTCAGTAGTGAGAGGAAGAGATGGGTATTTGGGTTGTGAGAGAGATAGAGAGAGAGGAGAGAGGTTAGAGAGAGAGAGAGAGTTTGGAGAGAGGGAGAGAGATAGAGGAGAGAGAGAGAGAGAGGATTTAATAGGAGGGAGAGAAAGTCGGTGGATGAACAGTAAGGCGGTGGAAGGGCACTCGCTGGAAGGGAGAAGAAGAAAGGAGAAGAAAAGAAAAAGAAAAGAAATTAAAATTAATAAAATAAGATTATTTAATGCGGCCTAAAATTCGACTTGTCCCGAACGGTGCCCAAAAATTACAGAAAATAGAAAATATTACGCTGAGACGTAATATGAAGACGGTTTGAAGAAATTCAATCCGGTTTGCAAATTAAAAATCCCGGAGTGTCTCGCCGATACGGGCGACACCGGTTTGGCCGGATTTTCGATAAATTCAGAAAAATCCTCAAAAATACCCAAACGTAGAGAACACGATTCTAAGACACAAGGTGAAAGCGGATTCTCAAAATTCTACTCCGTTTGTGAGATAAAAATCGAAAGGCCGGTAATCGGTATCGGTCGACACCGACTACGGAGATTTTCCAAAATAATCCAGAAAAATTTCAGAAAATCCTGAAAAATCTCAAATATTCGGAAATAATTTTTGAAACTGAAATCAGGTCAATCGAAATACTACAGAGGTCAAATCAAATTTGTACGTCGTATCGCGTACCGATACTGTTATACGTACACCGGGGAGCAGGGTATTACATTTCTCCCACCTTACAAAAATTGTGTCCTCGCAATTTCAATCAGGTGTGAGAACAAGATTTTTAACCCCAAAGCCTAAAGGTGACGGGTCCACGACACTTCCGCTGCGCACTCTGCTATCTATAAGGGACTCGGGATGGAAAAGTTATGGTAGTGAACTACTCCAGACGAATGGAAAGTAAGACGATACAAGGAAAGTAAGAAGAAAATCGGATGTTCTGGTTGACAACTGAAAGGAAGGAAGGAATAAAACAGAGTCAAGAAATGAATTATCAAGGTCATGGTATTCTTGTACTCGTTGCTGGAATCCCCAAATTAAGATACAGATCAGTTAATCTGAACCTGACTGTACTGTTGGTAAGAGCTCAAGCATTGACCCAGGTGGTTACCCACACCAGGTGTGAACCTAGGCTCTGATACCACTATGTAACGCCCCCATCCCAAGGATACGGAGACGTTATGGCGACGTACATACGCGAGGTGAAAACAACCTCACGCGTACGTTAAGCCTCAGTACAGGGAATCACCTCCATAGACATAATGGTTCCAGCAGGAAATAAGTACAAGAATACCTGCAGAAAGAGGTCAGCGATCATAACAGATATGAAAAAGAAGGACAAATAAGATAACAGAAATAAATGACTAAGGTACCTATGAATAGGCCTGATGAGGAATCTCCTATGTGACTCCAAGGTACTCTCGGATACTACGGTACGCGGATCTCCAAATCTGGGCATGCAAACCCAGGGTCGTCAGAAAGCGACCTAGTGAGTGGTAAAATGAAGGAGGCAGTAATATATATATATAGTAATACAAGCACGATACTAATATATAATACATGATGTGGTACAAGTGATATTATATCCTACGCATATATGCAGCAGTAGACATATATAAACATGTAAGCGGTAGAAATATACAGACATGTTATCTTTTACTATCAGCACTACCTAACAGTTATCATCAGGTCATGTTTCTAATTGTATCCAGGTTATATATAATATATAATGTTATCTAGTGGTGACGAGTGTCCATGCTAGTGGTGATGTGATAGTAATGAACATGTAGTGGTGACGTGATAGAGGTGACCATGCGGATAGACATATGTTTGCAACAATAAAATATATATGCAATGCAGAACATGCATAGTATGCCACTACAAACAGGGTAACAAGTACCAGGTAATGTAACAAAGTATACATGTGCAACGAGTAGCAGATCACTACAGGAATCGTAACAGGAAACAAGTACAGTATCAATGTCTACATGTAACATGATAGCAGATAAATGATCAGGAACAGTCACAAGTACAACTAAACATGTAACAGGCAGGTCATGTCAAGTCATGTCATTTATACAATAGTAGCGATCAGTACCGCCTGCTATTTTAATTACTCTCTTCCAGTGTCCCATACCACTGGCAGTTCATACTGGAGCCCGCACTCCAGTAGAACCCATCCGGACATGGCCTACGGGTACCATTATCCAAACGAGAGAGTAACCAATAACAAGTGTTCCCGACGTCCACTATTGTGTATACTGTTTTATTATGTTAATTGGAAACCCGTGGTCGAGGAGTTCTTATCGGGTGGGTGTATCCCGTACATACCCGGGACAACGGCCTTATCAGACCCCTGGCTGCTGAGACTAGGACCAGCCCGCTAGAGCTGAAACATGTAACATGAGTAACAGACGGTAGCCAGCACTACCCCGTCCCTGCAGTGGAACGAACAATGGATCCAGACATCCACCCGATATGATCTAGTCAACCGTCAAGTCTCCCCCATACCCAAGTTATCTTTATGATCTGATATGTCAAGTATACAAGGTGATAAAAATGAATACAGTATATGATACGGGTAACATAATAACTGGACCAGAGCTCTGTTGATAGCATAGAACAATATAACAGGAAACGGGAACAATATAACATGAACGATATAACGGGAAACGGGAACAATAGATGTGGGATTCCCACATATCGCATATCAACAGCTCTCATGTCCAGTATCGGGAATATCCATATCAGTAATAGGAAGTAATCATATAGCATGAATACGGTAACATGGAATAATAATACATGTAGCATGAACGGGGATCCAACCATATCAATAACGGGAACCAATCATATAACATGAATACAGTAACATGGAACAATAATACATGTAGCATAAACGGGGATCCATATGACAAGAATAGAGACACCCTACATGCATGTGTAACAGTGATATGATGAGAATCCATGTGACGATGATAACACTAATATAACATGCGGTAGTCCGTGCGTTGGTATATCCGTGCATCAGTGGAGAATATACCGTGTAATATGTCTGTGATAGTAAGTGGAGGAACAGTAATCAGTGTATCCTATCATACAATGTCCTATGACCTGACAGTATCCATGAAATGATGATACCAGTGCATGCAATACCGGTGTCTTGCAGTCCTGTAGTCATATCTAGTGAGCGAATATCGTGGATCAATATACATGTGACGCTAGTTATCTACCGGTGAGACAATACATGAAATAAGAGTGTCCAAGTCTATGGTCAACTAGTGGCCCGAGTGTCAGTAGCTATGCAGGTATAAGGACTGTGTCTGAGTTATCCATGTCCGTAATTATTGGTATTATAATTACCTTCTTATCTGCATTCTAAATCTGTTTTCTAAATTAGGAAAGACCTAACAATATTCTAGGTTATTCATACTACAGTGCTTGTCCAATTATTATCAGTTAATAATGAATAGTTACCGTCTTTTATTCAGAATCTAGATCTAGCAATCAATTGCACGAAACATGATAAAATATAATTTATAAAAGAAAAACACTCACAGACTAGCTACAGGACTGTAGCTTTCATTCCCACGATCGCAACGGATCCAGAAGCGTCCAAATCAGAGTCCGGATGCTCCCGATATCGCCCGAATACCCAAACCGAGAGAAAAGGTTAGATATGTAATAACAGTAATTATTCAGGGGGCTATTTGCAAATTTACAGGGGCCTAAAAGTAATTAATAATTTTACAGGGGCTAAAATGTAATTGTACCTTTAACGGGTCGGGTTCGGGTGTAAACGGGTCGGGTTTGGGTTAAACCCAAAACCCGAACCCACATGGGTTCCTTTCCCTTGCCTGGGACGGCGGCAGCAGCAGCAGCTGCTGCTGCCCGCGGCTGCGGCGGCTGGCGCGGCCACCGCCGCCCAGCCGCGCGGTGGCGCGGCCACTGCCCTGGCGCCGGCGCCGCTCCGGCGGTGTTCCGGCGCCGCCCCGGTCACCTGCGAACGAGGGGGAAAGAAAAGAGGTGGGGGCGCCAGTTTCCCCCACCACCAGCTCCTGGCCGGCGTCTGGCCGGCCTTCCGCGCCGTCGGTCTGGCCTGGCCGGCCTCCGGCGTGCCGCCGGCCAGGCCTCCCCTGTGCTGGCCGTCAGTAGTGAGAGGAAGAGATGGGTATTTGGGTTGTGAGAGAGATAGAGAGAGAGGAGAGAGGTTAGAGAGAGAGAGAGTTTGGAGAGAGGGAGAGAGAATAGAGGAGAGAGAGAGAGAGGATTTAATAGGAGGGGGAGAAAGTCGGTGGATGAACAGTAAGGCGGTGGAAGGGCACTCGCTGGAAGGGAGAAGAAGAAAGGAGAGAAAAGAAAAAGAAAAGAAATTAAAATTAATAAAATAAGATTATTTAATGCGGCCTAAAATTCGACTTGTCCCGAACGGTGCCCAAAAATTACAGAAAATAGAAAATATTACGCTGAGACGAATATGAAGACGGTTTGAAGAAATTCAATCGGTTTGCAAATTAAAAATCCCGGAGTGTCTCGCCGATACGGGCGACACCGGTTTGGCCGGATTTTCGATAAATTCAGAAAAATCCTCAAAAATACCCAAACGTAGAGAGCACGATTCTAAGACACAAGGTGAAAGCGGATTCTCAAAATTCTACTCCGTTTGTGAGATAAAAATCGAAAGGCCGGTAATCGGTATCGGTCGACACCGACTACGGAGATTTTCCAAAATAATCCAGAAAAATTTCAGAAAATCCTGAAAAATCTCAAATATTCGGAAATAATTTTTGAAACTGAAATCAGGTCAATCGAAATACTACAGAGGTCAAATCAAATTTGTACGTCGTATCGCGTACCGATACTGTTATACGTACACCGGGGAGCAGGGTATTACATTTTCCCCCACCTTACAAAAATTGTGTCCTCGCAATTTCAATCAGGTGTGAGAACAAGATTTTTAACCCAAAGCCTAAAGGTGACGGTCCACGACACTTCCGCTGCGCACTCTGCTATCTATAAGGGACTCGGGATGGAAAAGTTATGGTAGTGAAACTACTCCAGACGAATGGAAAGTAAGACGATACAAGGAAAGTAAGAAGAAAATCGGATGTTCTGGTTGACAACTGAAAGGAAGGAAGGAATAAAACAGAGTCAAGAAATGAATTATCAAGGTCATGGTATTCTTGTACTCGTTGCTGGAATCCCCAAATTAAGATACAGATCAGTTAATCTGAACCTGACTGTACTGTTGGTAAGAGCTCAAGCATTGACCCAGGTGGTTACCCACACCAGGTGTGAACCTAGGCTCTGATACCACTATGTAACGCCCCCATCCCAAGGATACGGAGACGTTTATGGCGACGTACATACGCGAGGTGAAAACAACCTCACGCGTACGTTAAGCCTCAGTACAGGGAATCACCTCCATAGACATAATGGTTCCAGCAGGAAATAAGTACAAGAATACCTGCAGAAAGAGGTCAGCGATCATAACAGATATGAAAAAGAAGGACAAATAAGATAACAGAAATAAATGACTAAGGTACCTATGAATAGGCCTGATGAGGAATCTCCTATGTGACTCCAAGGTACTCTCGGATACTACGGTACGCGATCTCCAAATCTGGGCATGCAAACCCAGGGTCGTCAGAAAGCGACCTAGTGAGTGGTAAAATGAAGGAGGCAGTAATATATATATATATAGTAATACAAGCACGATACTAATATATAATACATGATGTGGTACAAGTGATATTATATCCTACGCATATATGCAGCAGTAGACATATATAAACATGTAAGCGGTAGAAATATACAGACATGTTATCTTTTACTATCAGCACTACCTAACAGTTATCATCAGGTCATGTTTCTAATTGTATCCAGGTTATATATAATATATAATGTTATCTAGTGGTGACGAGTGTCCATGCTAGTGGTGATGTGATAGTAATGAACATGTAGTGGTGACGTGATAGAGGTGACCATGCGGATAGACATATGTTTGCAACAATAAAATATATATGCAATGCAGAACATGCATAGTATGCCACTACAAACAGGGTAACAAGTACCAGGTAATGTAACAAAGTATACATGTGCAACGAGTAGCAGATCACTACAGGAATCGTAACAGGAAACAAGTACAGTATCAATGTCTACATGTAACATGATAGCAGATAAATGATCAGGAACAGTCACAAGTACAACTAAACATGTAACAGGCAGGTCATGTCAAGTCATGTCATTTATACAATAGTAGCGATCAGTACCGCCTGCTATTTTAATTACTCTCTTCCAGTGTCCCATACCACTGGCAGTTCATACTGGAGCCCGCACTCCAGTAGAACCCATCCGGACATGGCCTACGGGTACCATTATCCAAACGAGAGAGTAACCAAATAACAAGTGTTCCCGACGTCCACTATTGTGTATACTGTTTTATTATGTTAATTGGAAACCCGTGGTCGAGGAGTTCTTATCGGGTGGGTGTATCCCGTACATACCCGGGACAACGGCCTTATCAGACCCCTGGCTGCTGAGACCAGGACCAGCCCGCTAGAGCTGAAACATGTAACATGAGTAACAGACGGTAGCCAGCACTACCCCGTCCCCTGCAGTGGAACGAACAATGGATCCAGACATCCACCCGATATGATCTAGTCAACCGTCAAGTCTCCCCCATACCCAAGTTATCTTTATGATCTGATATGTCAAGTATACAAGGTGATAAAAATGAATACAGTATATGATACGGGTAACATAATAACTGGACCAGAGCTCTGTTGATAGCATAGAACAATATAACAGAAACGGGAACAATATAACATGAACGATATAACGGGAAACGGGAACAATAGATGTGGGATTCCCACATATCGCATATCAACAGCTCTCATGTCCAGTATCGGAATATCCATATCAGTAACAGGAAGTAATCATATAGCATGAATACGGTAACATGGAACAATAATACATGTAGCATGAACGGGGATCCAACCATATCAATAACGGGAACCAATCATATAACATGAATACAGTAACATGGAACAATAATACATGTAGCATAAACGGGGATCCATATGACAAGAATAGAGACACCCTACATGCATGTGTAACAGTGATATGATGAGAATCCATGTGACGATGATAACACTAATATAACATGCGGTAGTCCGTGCGTTGGTATATCGTGCATCAGTGGAGAATATACCGTGTAATATGTCTGTGATAGTAAGTGGAGGAACAGTAATCAGTGTATCCTATCATACAATGTCCTATGACCTGACAGTATCCATGAAATGATGATACCAGTGCATGCAATACCGGTGTCTTGCAGTCCTGTAGTCATATCTAGTGAGCGAATATCGTGGATCAATATACATGTGACGCTAGTTATCTACCGGTGAGACAATACATGAAATAAGAGTGTCCAAGTCTATGGTCAACTAGTGGCCCGAGTGTCAGTGGCTATGCAGGTATAAGGACTGTGTCTGAGTTATCCATGTCCGTAATTATTGGTATTATAATTACCTTCTTATCTGCATTCTAAATCTGTTTTCTAAATTAGGAAAGACCTAACAATATTCTAGGTTATTCATACTACAGTGCTTGTCCAATTATTATCAGTTAATAATGAATAGTTACCGTCTTTTATTCAGAATCTAGATCTAGCAATCAATTGCACGAAACATGATAAAATATAATTTATAAAAGAAAAACACTCACAGACTAGCTACAGGACTGTAGCTCTCGTTCCCACGATCGCAACGGATCCAGAAGCGTCCAAATCAGAGTCCGGATGCTCCCGATATCGCCCGAATACCCAAAACCGAGAGAAAAGGTTAGATATGTAATAACAGTAATTATTCAGGGGGCTATTTGCAAATTTACAGGGGCCTAAAAGTAATTAATAATTTTACAGGGGCTAAAATGTAATTGTACCTTTAACGGGTCGGGTTCGGGTGTAAACGGGTCGGGTTTGGGTTAAACCCAAAACCCGAACCCACATGGGTTCCTTTCCCTTGCCTGCGACGGCGGCAGCAGCAGCAGCTGCTGCTGCCCGCGGCTGCGGCGGCTGGCGCGGCCACCGCCGCCCAGCAGCGCGGTGGCGCGGCCACTGCCCTGGCGCCGGCGCCGCTCCGGCGGTGTTCCGGCGCCGCCCCGGTCACCTGCGAACGAGGGGGGAAAGAAAAGAGGTGGGGGCGCCAGTTTCCCCCCACCACCAGCTCCTGGCCGGCGTCTGGCCGGCCTTCCGCGCCGTCGGTCTGGCCTGGCCGGCCTCCGGCGCCGCCGGCCTGGCCTGGCCGGCCTCCGGCGTGCCGCCGGCCAGGCCTCCCCTGTGCTGGCCGTCAGTAGTGAGAGGAAGAGATGGGTATTTGGGTTGTGAGAGAGATAGAGAGAGAGGAGAGAGGTTAGAGAGAGAGAGAGTTTGGAGAGAGGGAGAGAGAATAGAGGAGAGAGAGAGAGAGAGGATTTAATAGGAGGGAGAGAAAGTCGGTGGATGAACAGTAAGGCGGTGGAAGGGCACTCGCTGGAAGGGAGAAGAAGAAAGGAGAAGAAAAGAAAAAGAAAAGAAATTAAAATTAATAAAATAAGATTATTTAATGCGGCCTAAAATTCGACTTGTCCCGAACGGTGCCCAAAAATTACAGAAAATAGAAATATTACGCTGAGACGTAATATGAAGACGGTTTGAAGAAATTCAATCCGGTTTGCAAATTAAAAATCCCGGAGTGTCTCGCCGATACGGGCGACACCGGTTTGGCCGGATTTTCGATAAATTCAGAAAAATCCTCAAAAATACCCAAACGTAGAGAACATGATTCTAAGACACAAGGTGAAAGCGGATTCTCAAAATTCTACTCCGTTTGTGAGATAAAAATCGAAAGGCCGGTAATCGGTATCGGTCGACACCGACTACGGAGATTTTCCAAAATAATCCAGAAAAAATTCCAGAAAATCCTGAAAAATCTCAAATATTCGGAAATAATTTTTGAAACTGAAATCAGGTCAATCGAAATACTACAGAGGTCAAATCAAATTTGTACGTCGTATCGCGTACCGATACTGTTATACGTACACCGGGGAGCAGGGTATTACAAGTCGCTTCAAATTGAAGCAAAAATACATAAATATAATAGAAGAAAAATGAGAAGGGCAAATTTGAAAAGAAAAAGGAAAAGATTGTAATCGAGGAGATCTTACATTTATCACTACAGTCGACAATGGAGCTTCAATTAGGCATTGAATATGTAAACATGACTTATCTTGGAATCCCCAGTAAACAAAGTATATATAAATTATTGAATAAATAAGGCCATCATAAGGTAGAAGCAATAGCATTATTTACTAGATCATGTATGGCAAAAGGGAGAAATAGATGTGTATTTATAGCCTTCAAACTCACACCTTTCCGTAGGAATCCTCTGTATTCACAACCTTCAAACTCCAGTCTTCCTGTAGGAATCCTCTTGAAGTATCCCGCATTTAACAAGCCCAGCAAAAACTTGTATCAGCCCGGAAAAGAACAGTTACTTGATTTAAGGTCAGGTTGTGTAATGCTAATGTCGACCATGGCTCGTCTAACAACCCAGATAGTCAACATGGCATTTTCTCCGGGGCTGCAGATACAGGAATGGCAGCTTCCAGATGTATATATAAGTAACATAACTACTTGCAGATAGAACAAATGCCTTTATTCATTTTCTCCGTTTTTATAATAGTTTTCTTACCTGTTTCTAGATCTCAATCAATATCACTTGAATGTCCCCACAAATACAAAATCAATGATTATCATTCATTACAATCTCCCAAGCCCGCTTGCATTCTCTTCTCTTTCAAACAACCCATCAAAAAGAATCGCGAATTCAACCCTATACAAGTTTTCATCAACACCCAAAAATATTCTCCGTCTTTTATCTCAAAATATTTTCTTTCTCCGATCAAAATCCAATTTCATTCCAAATTTCTCAAAGGCAATCCAACAAACATAATGTAAGCAAGCACGAGAGAAGAAAATCAATGACCTTTAGCTTTCCGCCAAGGCCACCGAAGCTCATTCGATGGTCGAAATCTCTCTCTAGGGACTTGAGATCGCCAACGACCCCGGCCACCGCAGCCGGCAGAGGGGAGGAGGTGCGGGCACGGCTTGGGCTGGAGATGGGGAGATAGTGGCTCGGCACCATCGAGAGGATGGAGATGCGGCGTGGATCCGGGGTTGCGTGCGCTGGTTTTGCAGAGAGGAAGAAGTGGAAGGAGGCGACTGTGTTTGGTGGAGGAAGGAGATTAGGGTTTTGTTTAGGTCAGTTAGGGATGATGAGATTATATAGGGGGTTAGTTAATGGGTTTGAGATAGTGGGTTTCGAGTTGAATTGGGTTTGGGTTATAATCTAATGGGTTTGGGGTCTAATTGTGTAATAGGGTAATGGGCATGGGTATGAATCAAGGAATATGTCATGAATAGAAATCAAGGGAAAAGAAATATTATAAATACCACTACAAAAATAATGATAGTAATAATAGTAGTAACAATAATAATTAACAATAATCACATGAAAAAATAATAACATAAGTTAATAAAATGATTAGTAAATCAAAATAAATACTTTAGGAAAATAAAATACAGTATTTCTAACGAGGGATCTTACAGTATTTCTTTGTGTTTTTATTTTAAACTCTTTATTTTCTCACACTTGAGCTATCTATCTATCCTATCTATTAAGATCATTTTTTGTGGGAAAATTGGTTTGTGGTTGAGAGAGACCACCAAGTGTTGTAACCTTCCTTACTTTGTGACATCCCTCTAGTGAGAGGTGATTGTGTTGATATCGCTCTAGTGAGAGGTGATTGTGGAGGTTGTGTTGGTTTCCCTCTTAGTGAAGAGGTGATTGTGGTGTTGTGGCTTTGTGCCTATCCCTCATTTGTGAGGTTGATATTGTGTTGGCTTTGTGCCTTGCCTCTAAGTGTAGAGGTTGTATTTATTGAGAGAGGAGTTGTGTACTCCCAAATTGTATTTGCCCAAATCCTAAGTGGAGGTTCCCTGTGTGGGAAGTCCTATGTGGACGAGTTAGTGAAAATCCTTCTGTGTGAAGGCGGGCACGTAGAGCTGGGTGCTCGAAGCTCGAAACATATCCTTGTGTTTGCGTTTTATCCACTATCTCTTTACTCTCTCTCTCATTGTGCATTGTATCATATTGTTCATATCATATATATATATATATATATATATATATATATATGTATATATATATATATATATGTATATATATATATATATATATGTATATATATATATGTATATATATATATATACCTATATATATATATATATATATATATACATATACATATACACATATATACATATACATATACACATATATACATATACATATATACATATACATATATACATATATACATATAGATATATACATGTATACATATATACATATATACATATAGATATATACATGTATACATATACATGTATACATATACATATATACATGTATACATACATATATATATATATATATATATATATATATATATATGCTTGTGTTGATTGTGTGTGCCCATACTTGTGTTCAACCAAGAGAGCTTCATGTAGCACTTCAACTCTTATTCAGAGGAATCAAGAGGAGTTAGTCCAGAGCCCTTCACAGGGAATTCGGGTACACTCTTTGGTTACACTAAGTGTGTTGCAATTAGTTTTTAAATTCCACATCATTTGTCATTAGATTAGCCGTACACCTATTCGCCCCCCCTCTAGGTGTACTTTCAATTGTATCGTACAGGCAAAGGCTAAAGGGAAAGAGTTGGCACAGGCTATGACTCCACGGAGCCTGAACATATTTGCAGAGTTAGTTTATCAGCTAGTGACTCTAGGGAGCAAACTGGCGAAAGTGGCTACGTATGCGCGGGGCATGGGAGATGGATGCATAATAATCACAGTACCCGTGGATACAGAGCTATTTGGAACCAATATTATCATATACGTCGAACATAACGACCTTGAAAGGTTTATAACTCGACAGGAGATAAGCGTGATATGTATCTATTTGTACATAAAGTGAGTAATTAATGTATATTTACTTTTAGAAATAAAATATTAATTGTTTTATATTGATGTATCTTGATAATTCTGATAATTTTAGATTCTTATATGATTTGTAATACCCCTCTCCCGGAATACGTACTTAGTTACGTATTCAGTCTTTCGATCGTATTTTCCGATTTACCATCCGTATTTGACCAATTTCAATTCCAAATATCATTTTCCAATATTTTAGATTTTATGTGATTTTCTGGAATTTTCTGGAATTAAAATGAATTTCTCCGAAACCGGTGTCGGCCAGTACCGCTGGCCGATTTCCGAATTTTTATCTTCCAAACTGTTAGGAATTTTTAGAAAGTCTTTTAGACTTTATTACTTAGAATCATATTTCTTACTTATGCACTTTTTCTGAGAATTTTATGAATTTATGAAAATTCTTTCGGAGTCGGTAAATAGCTGATTCCGGGATTTTTAATTAAAAATCTATACAGTATTTCTTCAAACGAATTTCACCATGAGTCTTCAAATATTATTCTTGATTTTTGGTAAAATTTTCAGACCAATCCGAGATACTTGAAATTCGGACTTTTTTTCAAAAATTGCAAAATTCCAATTCCACTTCATTTCCACCTCATTTCCCACTCACCACTTCACCTAACCCCACTCACTCTCTCCCTCTCCCACAGCCGGCCAAGTGGCCAAGGAGAGGACACTCACCTCACCCCTCCTTTTGCAAGAAAACCCCTCACTTCTATCCAATTTCCAACCCCTTTACAAAAATCCCAAACTATAAATTCCTATTCATTTGCAAATCACTCTTTTTCTCTCTTTCACTTCAACAAGAGAAGAGAAGCTCCATAATCTCCTTCTTCCTCAAGCAAAAAAACCCTAGCTCCAAGAACCCAATCTCTTCACCTCCACCTCAAGATCTCAAGGACTTCCTCAAGGGCTTCATCTAGGGCTTCCTCAAGGACCTCAACTTCAACCATCATCCTCATCCTTGGATCAAGTCCCAATTAAACCTATCCAAGTGAGTATTCCACTCACCAAGACTTGTAATAGCCCTAGAGTACTTGTATCTACCCCTATTGCACACCAGGTAACCTAAAACCACGAATTTAGTCATCAAACACACTTCCAGAATTTCTGTTCTGTGCACTGTTTTTCCCCACGATTAGTCGACTTGACTTAGGACCTAGTCGACTAGAACACTTAGCTGAAACTTAGTTTTCTGGAAAAACCCAGTATTAGTCGACTTGCCCCAAATATTAGTCGACTAACAAACTCTCTGGAAACCCATATTAGTCGACTCCTGAATTCACCTAGTCGACTAATCCATCTTGGACCAGAAAAACCCAACTTTCTGTATCAGCAGACTTAGTCGACTTAAGTGTCCGTTAGTCGACTAGAACTCCCTATTAGTCGACTAACCTTCCTACCCTAGTCGACTAACTTTCCCTGAAACAGAATTCTAACTCTCTGTATCCCAGTATTAGTCGACTAACCCTTACCCCTAGTCGACTAATCCTGACTGTGTGTCATAGTTAATTTCCGTTCTGAATTTGGTTCTTATACTTGTTACATATGTATTATACCTTGCTTATTCATGCTTCAATACTGGCACAACATGACTTATTACTGAATGGATGTATCTCTTGTTACCTCATGACTTATTATTGCATATACTCGTTCATGACATGTTAAACAGTAATATCACCACTTATCATGCCATCTCTTAAAACTAAGCATGATACACTTGACTTTTACATAAAAAGCACCAACTTACATATGGGTCGGGGGAAATATGCGGATATCGATACGTGTTCGTGTTTACAGTGGTATTAGGTATATTGTACAATCATATTCCGGTCTAACCTGCGGTACACCAGGGGACCGAGGGGAGTGCTTGCTCCCTTTCCTGTTTACTGTCATGACAAGGGCATACATAAGTCCCTCCTGTTTAGCCTTGCGGCAGGTTCCGTCTTCAAGCAACGGAACAATCCTGGGCCGTGGTCCCGGGTATGCACGGGACCCACTGTAAACTTAGTTCGTCGATACAACCGCTGTTTCCAATAACAACCTTGTTTTACTAGGATATGGATCTATGTGCTCTGGGACGCTGGGTCACATAGCTAGATATCACAGTAAGACGAGTAATAATAATAAGACATTAACTATAGATTCATCGCATATGACCTTATCCTATTGAGTTTACATCACTTGTTATTCATTGCTATTTATTACTACTCCATTATCTTTAATCATGATCCTTAGTCACTTGGCTTTTCTTTATTTATTGTTATGTCTTGACCCCGTGGATTTGCATATTCAGATTCCGAGGCTTGGGACGAAGTGGAGCCTTCCACAGAGGACCGGGCCTATCTTTCTGAGCAGGCTGACCAGCTCTAGTCTCATCGTGCCAGACTCTTCCTTTTGGTTCACGGGATCTCCATCCATTTCGTGAGCATTTTTGTATTTTTGGTTATATAGGATTCATTTTGGACTTGGGTTGTGATAAAGGACACCTGTAAAGTGATTTGCTTATCATAACTTGTATAACTTTGTATTTATCTTTTGTAAGTTGGCATATGAATATACCACGCTGTGTGTTGTACTCTGATACTTGTTGTACTTAATGCTTAGCGTATATACGTGGGGGCACCATCTGACCTACGTATATGCGTTGCAGTGACGTTCCCGTATCATTGGGATCGGGGCGTTACAGGTTGGTATCAGAGCCTAGGCTCTCAAACCTAAAAGTACAACCAAGTGGCAAATTCTAGTGATTTGCTAATGCCAACTACAATGTACAAAGTTATATAGTCCTTCTTGACTTCGTCCTTGATTCATTTCTCGTATCCTAAAACTCCTTCCCTTTGTTTCCAATTCCAGATCTTATCCCTTTCGGTATGGAGAGACGTTCGGGTCGCAACAATGTCGGGCAAGTACCGAATGGACCCGTAGGAGGAGAGGGTGCTGATATCCTGAGGATCATTCAGACTATGCTGGGAAACCAGCAACAACAGATGGAGAATCAGCATCAGCAGACTGAGCTCCTCAGGCAGGAGTTGGCAGCCCCAAAGGAGCAGAAGCCGGGGAACATCTCAGACTTCCGACGGCTACAGCCGGCCGTATTCACGGGAGTCGAGAGGCCATTGGAGGCTGAACAGTGGTTAACAGACACCACCGATCTGCTGAACGCCGCCAGGGTGCCTAAGGAGAACCAAGTGGAGGTTGCCAAGATCCAGCTGAAGGACATAGCCAGGACTTGGTGGCTTGCAGAGGAAGCTCGCTTGAAGAAACCTATCTCTTGGGATACTTTCTCCAAGAGCTTTTATAGCAGGTTCTTTCCGCCACTGCTCAGAAGGACATGGAGGAGCAGTTCATCAGGCTTCAACAGGGGGATAGATCCGTAGATGAGTATGCTGCAGAATTTCTCAGGTTGAGTCGCTTCGCCCCGTACATGATAGCAGATGAGGAGAAGAGGGCAAGCCGGTTCCAGCAAGGTCTGCAAATGGACATTCAGATGTTCCTAATGCCCCATCATCTGAAGACCTATGCAGAGGTTCTCACCAGCGCTCGAGAGGTGGAGCGTGGGTTTGAGAAGAAGCAAGGAGATCAGAGGAAGGACCAGGCCATGAAGAGGCCGTTTGTACCGGTGGGTAGAGGAGGACCGTCCAGGGCAGCGAAGGTTCAGGCCAGGCAACCATTCAGAGCAGTTCCTTACCAGATGGCTCGACCAGGTCTATCTGCAACTTTTGCCAGAAACCAGGACACTCTCAGCAGAATTGCCGGAGGGCAAACGGATGGTGTTTGGTGTGTGGAGCACGAGACCATGCCGTAGAGACCTGTCCTCACAGGAGAATGGGGTTTGCTAACCAAACCTTGCCGGCACCTCAGGGGCAGAATGTGCAGAGGGTACTACCAGGGCCAGTTGGGCAGAGGCACCAGGGACCAGTGATGAGGAGAGCTCTTCCCCTTCCTCCACCGCATGTTGCTCGCCCAGTGCAGAGAGGAGCCCGGACAGCAGCAGGGCGTGGCAGAGGTCAGGCCTACAACCTGACAGCAGAGGAGGCTGAGGCTTCAGAGGAGGTGATTACAGGTAACATCAGAGTTCATTCTATACCTGTTCTCGCTCTCTTCGATTCGGGTGCATCCCACTGTTATATCTCCGACCATTTTGTGGCTGTTCATTCCATACCTGTTAAGGCTTTAGACCACAAGTGGGAGATAAGTACCGGGAATGGGGTAGTTATATCTTCTAGAGTTTGTGCTGACTGTCCAGTGGAACTTTGTGGGAAGACCTTGGCCATAGATATGCTCGTACTAGACACAAAGGGTACGACGTAATCTTAGGCATGACCTGGCTCAGTCAGTACTATGCGGTGATCGACTGTAGAGGGAGGAGGATCAATTTCAGAATCCCGCATCAGCCGGAGTTCCAGTTTAGTGGAGAGGTGAAGCCTGCTAAGAAGGAGATTCAGATGACCACTTCGGAGGTTCTGAAGGGAGTGCCAGTGTGGGATGAGTTTCCAGAAGTCTTTGCTGAGGTCTCAGGGTTTCCACCGGAGAGGATAATTGAGTTCTCCATTGATACAATTCCAGGAGCAGCTCCTATATCCAAGGCTCCGTACAGGATGGCACCGACAGAGTTGGAGATCTTGAAGAAGCAACTGCAGGAGTATTCGGACAAGGGATTGATTCGGCCAAGCACTTCCCCATGGGGAGCTCCAGTGCTCTTGGCGAATAAGAAGGATGGTGGTAAGAGGCTTTGTATTGATTATAGGGAGTTGAACAAGGTCACCATCAAGAACAAGTATCCCTTGCCCCGGATTGATGACTTGTTTGATCAGCTTCATGGAGCCCGTGTATTTTCTAAGTTAGATTTGCAGTCGGGTTACCATCAGCTGAGGGTGAAGAAGGAGGATGTTCCGAAGACGGCATTCAGGACCCGTTATGGCCACTATGAATTTCTAGTTATGCCTTTCGGAGTCACCAATGCCCTGCGGTTTTCATGGATTTGATGAACCGAGTGTTCTCGCCCTACTTGGATCAGTTCGTTGTTGTTTTCATTGATGACATCTTGATCTATTCCAGGAACAACAAGGAGCATGCAGAACACTTGAGGATCGTGTTGCAGACCCTCCAGCAGGAGCAGCTTCATGCCAAGAGGAGCAAGTGTGAATTCTGGTTGGATAGCATAGCTTTCCTTGGACACATAGTTTCAGCAGAAGGAATTTCAGTTGATCCTAGTAAAGTCCAGGCAGTGCAGAATTGGCCAGTTCCGAAGACGGTGACTGAGATAAAGAGCTTTCTTGGACTAGCCGGATATTACAGGCGCTTTGTCCAGGATTTCTCTAGACTTGCAGCTCCGTTGACCAGGCTCACCAGAAAAGGGGAGAGATACATATGGACAGAAGATTGTGATGCAGCATTTGAGCAGTTGAAGCAGAGGCTTATCACAGCTCCAATCTTGAGGACTCCTTCAGGAAGGGGAGGGATGGTCATTTTCTGTGATGCATCAGGTAAAGGCCTGGGGTGTGTGCTTATGCAACATGATCATGTTATAGCATATGCATCTAGGCAGTTGAAGCCTCATGAGAGGAATTACCCAACTCATGACTTGGAGTTGGCAGCTGTGATATTTGCTTTGAAGATCTGGAGACACTACCTTCTGGGAGACAAAGTGTTGATATACACAGATCACAAGAGCCTCAAGTATATTTTCTCACAGAAAGAGTTGAATATGAGGCAGAGGAGGTGGTTGGAGCTTATGGCGGACTATGATATTGACTTGCAATATCATCCAGGCAAAGTCAATACAGTTCCAGATGCACTGAGCAGGATGCCAGAGAACAGAGTGCTAGTCCACCTCACGCAGCAGAGGGAGTTGATTCAGGAGTTCATCAGATTGGATTTGATGTTAGTGCTAGGAGGTGATAAGGCCGGGCAGTTCATGGCTTTACAGATCCAGTCATCATTGATAGAGGAGATCAAGGAAGCTCAGAAGGAGGACCCCAGATTGCAGACATTCAGAGCTCAGGTGGAGGCTGGATTGAGGACGGATATCTGCATTCATCCAGATGGTGCATTGTATTTTGGAGGTAGACCTTGTGTTCCCCAAGGGGAAGTCAGACAGAAGATTTTGGAGGAAGCTCACAGTTCAGCTTATTCTATACACCGTGGGGGAAACAAGATGTACCAGGACCTGAAGGAGCACTTTTGGTGGAATGCTATGAAGAGGGAGATAGCCCAGTTTGTTGCCAAGTGCTTGGTTTGCCAGCAGATAAAGATCGAGCATCAGAGACCAGCTGGACTTCTTCAACCTTTGCCGATACCCGAATGGAAGTGGGAGCACATCACCATGGATTTTGTGACGGCATTGCCTCGGAGTCCCAGGAGTAATAATGCTGTGTGGGTTATAGTTGATCGCCTCACCAAGTCAGCTCACTTCATACCATTCAGGGTAGGCCAGTCGACAGAGGTTCTGGCAGATAAGTATTTGAAGGAGGTGGTTCGTCTGCATGGAGTTCCAGTTAGTATTGTGTCAGATAGAGACACCAGATTCAGATCTCATTTCTGGGAGAGTCTCCAAGAAAGTCTGGGAACTCGTCTGAAATTCAGTACTTCTTATCATCCTCAGACAGACGGACAATCTGAGAGGACTATCCAGATCCTTGAAGATATGTTGAGGGCTTGCATGATTGACTTTGGAGGATCTGGGAAGACCATCTTCACTTGGCCGAGTTTTCATATAACAACAGCTACCAGGCAAGTATTAAGATGGCACCCTTTGAGGCATTGTATGGTAGGAAGTGCCGATCACCGATTTGTTGGGATGAAGTCGGTGAGAGGAGTCTTTTGGGACCAGAGATCCTGATGCAGACGACAGAGAAAGTCAGGGTTATCAGAAATCATCTCAGGGCTGCTCAGAGTAGACAGAAGAGTTGGGCAGACACTCGGAGGAGGCCATTGGAATTCCAGACCGGGGATCATGTGTTCTTGAGGATATCACCTACCAAGGGAGTGATCCGGTTCGGTGCTCGTGGGAAACTAAGTCCGAGGTATATTGGCCCATTCGAGATCCTGGATCGTGTGGGAGATGTGTCCTATAGATTGGCATTACCGCCATCTTTGGACGGGGTGCATAATGTCTTCCACGTGTCTCAGTTGAGGAAGTATGTCAGGGATGACGGCCATATTCTGGACCATTCCGAGCTGGAGCTACAACCGGATCTTTCATACCAAGAACAGCCGTTGGCCATTCTGGATAGGAGTGTCAAGACACTGAAGAACAGAGCTATTCCATTGGTATTGGTGTCATGGAACAGGCATGCGCCAGGAGAGGCCACTTGGGAGCGTGAGGACGTTATCCGGGAGCGTTATCCTCAACTTTTCACATCTTGATTGGGTAAGACTATTTTCTTCTACTCTTCTTTACCGTTATCTTTCCTTGTATCCATATCTATCTGTTGCTTTTCCTGTTATCTTTCACCTTATGAAATTTCGAGGACGAAATTTTTGTAAGGTGGGTAGATTGTAATACCCCTCTCCCGGAATACGTACTTAGTTACGTATTCAGTCTTTCGATCGTATTTTCTGATTTACCATCCGTATTTGACCAATTTCAATTCCAAATATCATTTTCCAATATTTTAGATTTTATGTGATTTTCTGGAATTTTCTGGAATTAAAATGAATTTCTCCGAAACCGGTGTCGGCCAGTACCGCTGGCCGATTTCCGAATTTTATCTTCCAAACTGTTAGGAATTTTTAGAAAGTTCTTTAGACTTTATTGCTTAGAATCATATTTCTTACTTATGCACTTTTTCTGAGAATTTTATGAATTTATGAAAATTCTTTCGGAGTCGGTAAATAGCTGATTCCGGGATTTTTAATAAAAATCTATACAGTATTTCTTCAAACGAATTTCACCATGAGTCTTCAAATATTATTCTTGATTTTTGGTAAAATTTTCAGACCAATCCGAGATACTTGAAATTCGGACTTTTTTTCAAAAATTGCAAAATTCCAATTCCACTTCATTTCCACCTCATTTCCCACTCACCACTTCACCTAACCCCACTCACTCTCTCCCTCTCCCACAGCCGGCCAAGTGGCCAAGGAGAGGACACTCACCTCACCCCTCCTTTTGCAAGAAAACCCCTCACTTCTATCCAATTTCCAACCCCTTTACAAAAATCCCAAACTATAAATTCCTATTCATTTGCAAATCACTCTTTTTCTCTCTTTCACTTCAACAAGAGAAGAGAAGCTCCATAATCTCCTTCTTCCTCAAGCAAAAAAACCCTAGCTCCAAGAACCCAATCTCTTCACCTCCACCTCAAGATCTCAAGGACTTCCTCAAGGGCTTCATCTAGGGCTTCCTCAAGGACCTCAACTTCAACCATCATCCTCATCCTTGGATCAAGTCCCAATTAAACCTATCCAAGTGAGTATTCCACTCACCAAGACTTGTAATAGCCCTAGAGTACTTGTATCTACCCCTATTGCACACCAGGTAACCTAAAACCACGAATTTAGTCATCAAACACACTTCCAGAATTTCTGTTCTGTGCACTGTTTTTCCCCACGATTAGTCGACTTGACTTAAGACCTAGTCGACTAGAACACTTAGCTGAAACTTAGTTTTCTGGAAAAACCCAGTATTAGTCGACTTGCCCCAAATATTAGTCGACTAACAAACTCTCTGGAAACCCATATTAGTCGACTCCTGAATTCACCTAGTCGACTAATCCATCTTGGACCAGAAAACCCAACTTTCTGTATCAGCAGACTTAGTCGACTTAAGTGTCCGTTAGTCGACTAGAACTCCCTATTAGTCGACTAACCTTCCTACCCTAGTCGACTAACTTTCCCTGAAACAGAATTCTAACTCTCTGTATCCCAGTATTAGTCGACTAACCCTTACCCCTAGTCGACTAATCCTGACTGTGTGTCATAGTTAATTTCCGTTCTGAATTTGGTTCTTATACTTGTTACATATGTATTATACCTTGCTTATTCATGCTTCAATACTGGCACAACATGACTTATTACTGAATGGATGTATCTCTTGTTACCTCATGACTTATTATTGCATATACTCGTTTCATGACATGTTAAACAGTAATATCACCACTTATCATGCCATCTCTTAAAACTAAGCATGATACACTTGACTTTTACATAAAAAGCACCAACTTACATATGGGTCGGGGGAAATATGCGGATATCGATACGTGTTCGTGTTTACAGTGGTATTAGGTATATTGTACAATCATATTCCGGTCTAACCTGCGGTACACCAGGGGACCGAGGGGAGTGCTTGCTCCCTTTCCTGTTTACTGTCATGACAAGGGCATACATAAGTCCCTCTGTTTAGCCTTGCGGCAGGTTCCGTCTTCAAGCAACGGAACAATCCTGGGCCGTGGTCCCGGGTATGCACGGGACCCACTGTAAACTTAGTTCGTCGATACAACCGCTGTTTCCAATAACAACCTTGTTTTATTAGGATATGGATCTATGTGCTCTGGGACGCTGGGTCACATAGCTAGATATCACAGTAAGACGAGTAATAATAATAAGACATTAACTATAGATTCATCGCATATGACCTTATCCTATTGAGTTTACATCACTTGTTATTCATTGCTATTTATTACTACTCCATTATCTTTAATCATGATCCTTAGTCACTTGGCTTTTCTTTATTTATTGTTATGTCTTGACCCCGTGGATTTGCATATTCAGATTCCGAGGCTTGGGACGAAGTGGAGCCTTCCACAGAGGACCGGCCTATCTTTCTGAGCAGGCTGACCAGCTCTAGTCTCATCGTGCCAGACTCTTCCTTTTGGTTCACGGGATCTCCATCCATTTCGTGAGCATTTTTGTATTTTTGGTTATATAGGATTCATTTTGGACTTGGGTTGTGATAAAGGACACCTGTAAAGTGATTTTGCTTATCATAACTTGTATAACTTTGTATTTATCTTTTGTAAGTTGGCATATGAATATACCACGCTGTGTGTTGTACTCTGATACTTGTTGTACTTAATGCTTAGCGTATATACGTGGGGGCACCATCTGACCTACGTATATGCGTTGCAGTGACGTTCCCGTATCATTGGGATCGGGGCGTTACATGATTGGTGTGTGGACACGGACTTGAGTCGATTGTATAGTTTTATTTGTCCATACCATATAGCACATATGGCTACCCATGAAGATGAAACAGAGATGAAGGCACAATATGTCATGAACACATTGCGAAGAGGTGCACAGGCCACCCGGTTGTTTTTGCGCCATATAATACGTTCACTGATATTTTATAATAAAATTCAATTGGTTGATAATATAATTTCTCATATATGAATTTATCTTATAGTGACCATTGCACTCTGTGCGTATTAAGGCGAGCTTTTTTATTATATACTGGTTGGACTCGTTGGGGGCGAAGTGCGAAAACATATTAATAAAGTAATTGATTTTTGAGTATTTAATCTTATTTATACTTATTAATACATCAAATACTTCTAAAATATTTATTAATAATCATATTTATTCTGAAATTTATGAAAAGGGTGATCACCATGTTGAATCCAAGGCGACGGGATAGACTGCATTATGGAAGAGGATTCAGGTAATTCTTTTAGAAATCGATGAAAATTTTTTAAGTTTTAACTTTTTCTTAGCATAATATATCAATTCTTATAGTGTTCACGTCAACCAGATTCCATTGTGTGTGGATATTATATTATAAAATTTATGCATCAAACCATTACATTATAAATTAATCATATTCCATGAAAGGTATAATCCTCTAAACTAAATCAAATTTATGTTTTTTGTTAGTGTTACAATTAACATAAATAAAAATTAAATATGTTTGCAGTTCGATAAAAATAAAATTGCATACGCAGATGAGGAATTGAAGAAAGTTCAGGAAGAGTGGGCGAGTTATGTGACGAAATGTATTGATGGTAAGTAATTTTTGGGTGAATATTGTATTTAATGTGTGTGTGTGTGTCATGTATTGTGTTAAATATTTCTCATTCTCATTACAGGGTAAATCGAGTGAGAACCTCGAGGATCGATGCATGCTTTGCTTTTACTAAAGATGATATATACTGTGTTAATTTTTTCTTTTTTCTTTTTTTTGAATTTATGCATGTTTTCATTTTGGTGATTTTTGGTGCATTTTTTTGGGTGCATGTTTGGTGCATGTACACACATGCATTTAGAATTTGAATATGAATATTTGGTGCATATTTTGTGCATGGTTGGTGCATGATTAGTCGACTTATATTGGAAATAAGTCGTCTATATTGATAATTAGTCAACTTATACTTTCATATAGTCGACTACTCTGTTAAATTTTTGTCAAATCCACTCCCTCCTTACGTTATTAGTTGACTTATATATTTTATAAGTCGACTTATAAATTTCTCCTAAACACATATACTCATATCAAGCATGGCGCCAGCACACACACCCCTAACCACCATCATCACCACAACCACACACACACATCAAATATGACGCGCACACATCAAGCATGCATATCAAGCATGGCGTGCACACACACAACTACCACACACCACACACCAAAAATATTTTCTTTTTTGGTGCATGTTTGGTGCATGCGTATACTCTATATTTAGAGTTTGAATATGAATGCTTGTTGCACGTTTGGGGCTTATCAATTCACTTTACAAGTATATAGTTCATGCCTTTGTCCATATTTTTCATATGAGTTTTTGGTGTAGGATGTCATGATACGAAAATTAAAGTAACCTTGTGGGGATCTTAAAGTATTGCCAGCTCAAGCAAGAGAGGAATACATCAAGGTATTCTAAAATTTAGTTCATTAAATCTGTAACTATATTTGGAGCCACTTTTGTGGTTGATTTTGCTATTTTTATAGGATTCTGGATTAATGTGTACATGTTACATATATATTTGTATTGGATGTGTTGAATTCTGCAATGTTTGTATTGAATTCTGGATTGGATATGTTGAATTCTAAAATGATATGTTATTAGTATATGATTTTATATGTGTCTATTTGTATCTAGGTTGGCTGGATTAATTCTATATATGTTGTATGATTAATTCAAGTAAGAACAAATATTTATAAGTTGACTATAAGGATTTATAAGTCAACTAGACTGATAAAAAAATTAGATTGTGACTTTCTGTTGAGAATGATAAGTCGACTTATAGATGTTATAAGTCGATTAGACTTATGGATGTATCAATGTATCAGACTATAAGTCAACTAAAGGAATGTATATATCAACTTATATGGATCTGGTTGGCTGGAATATGGACAGATTTGTATTATGTGCCTGTTACTGTAAAATTAATTTTAAAAAATTATAATATATTTGACATTGGTTTATAACCGACATCGTATATAGCTTACACGTCCGTTCTATTAAGAACCGACGT
Organism: Agave tequilana; assembly: GCA_038442645.1. Lineage (NCBI taxonomy): Eukaryota > Viridiplantae > Streptophyta > Magnoliopsida > Asparagales > Asparagaceae > Agave > Agave tequilana. The sequence goes on from JAVJIF010006185.1 coordinate 171,101, forward strand.
TAAAAGTGTACTTTCCAAATCAGTTCTAAGAGAACCGGAGTTGAATATAAACTTTACATGTCGGTTCTTATAAAACCGACGTGTAAAGTATGATAGTTAAACAACCACTAAAAAATAAAAAAAATTTAATGTCGGTTATTTATATAACTGATGTTAAATATTAATTTATAACGTCAGGTAAAAATCGAGGCGTGCCTTTACACATTAGCTAGATAGATGTCAGGTTTTTTTTCTTTTTCATGTCAGTTTAGAACCGACGTGGAATGCATTTTCTGTACTGATGACTTTAGAGGAGCCCATATTAATATGAGCAGACCACATAACTCTTGAAGCAATGTGATTTTAATCTCGATTTTGGATGTTATCCTAATGAGCTACAATTTCCTCATCTTCTAGTTTTTCTTACTAGATGATTGAGACTTGAGCTATTTTTCTTCCAATATTTAAGAAAGCGGTGGGCAGCGCTAGGCGCCAGAACCAAGGACTAGAGCCTAGGGGCCTAGGCGTTTTTCTATATCTTAAAATTTTAAAATTTGTTTAGTGTATTACATATTCAAAAATATTATGAAATAATAAAAAAGTACAAACTTTTCATGCCCTAATTTCATATTACTCAACACATTTTCCAGTTGAACTTAAAATTAGTTTCATGCCTAATTTACTAAGCTATAGTCAAGTATTAAGTGATACTTTATTATTTGCAACATTGTTTGTCGTATATAACTGATCCACTCATATTTCTAGCAATGCGGGTTGGACCCACTTGAAAGTGTCTTGGACCAGTTTAACTAAAAAAACAAAAATTTAGAAAACGGCCCACCCAGGTGCAAAGCAGGACAAATCCTGCTTAGTCAAACCTGGATGCTAGTAACTCCCAAGGAGGCAGCCTAGACCCTAAGTGTAGTGGCCATGTTGCCGCCTCTGCCTAGGTGGGGCCTAAGCGGGCGCCAACGCCGATTTTTAAAACAATGTTTTCTCCTCATATAAACATATCAAGTATATTGTACATATTATAACAACTTAGTGAATTAGATAAAATACCATGAACTTTCAGATGTTTTCATTGAACTACTAAAAACTTTCAACATATACTTGACCAATCACTAGGAAACATTAACAACGGGATAAAATGACCAAATTACCCTCACTTAACAATTAACCCCAGCACCCATAAAACTTAAACTCCTTACATTTTTATTTTTGAAAATGCCTATCTCCCATGTTCTTTATCTTTCTTTCTTTGTTTGTACTTGTACAACCACTCTATCACAGTCAATTTGTTTGCTGGAGTTGCAATAACCTCAAACAACAATGAAACCATCTCTTCTATCAAAAGCTCCATTCGAAAGAATGTTGTGGGTGGTGGATTTCCATGAAAGTTCTGTAACGCTCTGATCCTGTGGGTACGGAAACATTACTGCGACGTATATACGCCGGTCAGAAATACGCTCACGTATATACGCTAAGCATCAGTACAGGTAAGAATCAGAGTATGGAAGCACAGTGGTAGTATACATTCCAGCAATAATAGCACAAGTACACAGTTATCATAAGGCATGATATAATATCTTAAGAATATATGATCACCAAGAAGCACAAAAGCAGGACGTACAATATGAAATACGGGAAAGTACTCACGAATAGCAAGATAAGAATCTCACGAGCCGATCAAGGAGAGGCTAGAAGAAGGAGGGTCCAGATAGGAAACTAATTCACGCTTCTGCTGCGCCACTCTGATCAGGTACAGTAAGGCCACAGTGCAGACTTCAGGATCTGGACATGAGAATTCAGGGTTGTCAGATGCAACCCGCGAATACACATGATAAAGCCAATTGGCGTGCTCAAGCAGTCACACGTGTACATGATCAAGTGAGGTGGCTCAGGCATACAAGTACAGGCAATGACAAGTAACATAAAGGAAATGACAGCAAATTCGAGATCGAGTAAATACATGTATATCAATAAATCTGAATCGGAAAACATGCATGAAAAACGGTATAGAGAGCATAAGTACACATAAACATGCGATAAATGTAAGTATGGACAAAACTAGTTATATAAGCTCAGATTATGGATTCAAGGGGTTGATGCGTCGAGGGGATAATTCAAACAAGGAAACCCTCATCTATATACCACATATCCGATGTCAATCATCTGAGTTCATACAACTTGAGTTGCCCTCAGGGTAACAGAACTAGAGTGTGTCTCTCGTAATCACAGAAATCATATGTCATAAAGCAGGGTGTCAACTCAGGGCATAACACTATAACTGGAGAATATAAAGGTACCATATTTTAAGTTATACAATAATAATAATCAGTAATTTGATATTTCAATCGCCTCCCTATCAGCGCTCACATTATCGATAGTCCATACTAGAGTTCGCACTCTGTAGAACTTACCTGGGTCTGATATGTGAGTACCAGGACCGGAACAAAGGAAAGACCAAATATCACACGTTCCTAACATTATTATTGCTTGGTTGTTTTATGTTATTCATCCGATCCATATGCTTTTGTATATGCTACCGGCACACATACATCCACTTATGAATAAGATGAGTTATTAATTGAAAACTGATAAATCTGATGGCTCATATTTATAATGGGTCCCGTCTCTGCTTGGGACTAGCTCAGGAGTACAGGCTACTACTTCCAGAGACTTATCATTACGCGCCCCACACGACACTTCAGATTCAGGCTATTGCTTCCAGAGACTTATCATTACGCACCCTACACGACACTTCAAAAATATCATCATTATAAATATAACATCATACCGATTTTCATTAGTTTTCCCACACCCAAGTGTAAGTTGAGTACTTTATTATAGATGTTGCCCAAAGATAATGTCCATAAGTGTCCACAGTAATCTAATAACCATGATTATTCAATTACGGGATTAACAGGGGTATAATATCAAGAGTCTCCCTATTACAGGGGTTCAGGAATAATCATGAATATGCAATATAATACAGGTGCCAGGTATAACAGTAAGCAGTCAGGTGTCACAATATCAGGCCAAGTGTACTAATACCAGGTGATAGCATGTTAAGTGAGTGATAGCATGTCAAGTGAGTGACAGCATGTCAAGTACCGTGTCGGATATCAAAGGTCAAGTATAACATGGTAAGTACCGGTGTCAGATATCAAGGGTCAAGTATAGCATGGCAAGTACCAGCGTCAGATATCATGTGTCAAGTATAGCATAGCAAGTACCGGTGTCAGGTATCAGGTGTCAAATATAGCATGGCAAGTACAACATATCAAGTATCAAGTATGACATGCCGGTGTCCGGTGAGAATACTAAGTACAACATCATATATTAACTCATGTACTTAAAAAAACAACTGTAGCAATTATTAGTATGTAACGGTAGTAATCAAAGTATGAAGTAATGAAAGAAAAGTACTCGCCTAAATCACCGAAAAACGGTATAAAACCCGGAACACCAGAAACACGTACACACCACCAATCCATATATTAAAATATACATATATATATATATATTATTAATAATTTTTAGAGAGAGTTAGAGAGAGAAAGAGAGGATAGAGAAAGAGAGGATTAGTTAGAGAGAGGCTAAGAGAGAGAGAGAGAGAGCTAGAGAGAGAAGGGTTTAATGCATGCTGGAAAAGTAGGGAGGGTAAGGGAGAGAGTTATAGGGAAAAGAGGAAAGAAAAATTGGAAAGAAGGAAAAGAAAGAAAGAAGAAAGAAAAGAAAGAAAGAAAAAGGAAGAATGGAAAAGAAGAAGGAGAGGGGGGTATGGCCGGCCGGCGGCATTGGCCGCCGCGCTGGCCTGGGTGGCGGCGTCGCCGCCGGGGGGACGGCCGGCGAGGAGGGGTGGCTGACGGCGCGCCCCCTAGGGTGGAGGAGAAGAAGAGAGGTGGGTTGTTATATTGGAAGGGTAGATGGTGGTGGTGGTGATCTTGAAGGTGGAGTTGATGGCGGTGAAGTTGTGGTGATGTTGGGGATGATGGAGTGGTGGTGGTGGTAATGTAAGTGGTGGTGAGTTTATGGGTGGTGATGGTGGTGGAGATTGGAAATGTGGTGAATGGTGGAGATTTGGGTGTGAAAGTTGAAATTAGAGATGGGAAATGGTGAATTTGGAGGAGATGGAGAGAGAAGAAGTAATGAGGGGGTGTTGTGATGGAATATGGGTGGTGTAGTTGGTAGGATAGGCTAATGGTTGTGATTTTAGGAAGAAGAAGGAGAAGATGATGGAAGTAATGATGAAATTTGGAGTTGGTGGGGTTGATTGGAGAGGGGGTGGCCACCGCCGGCCTAGGTCTCCGGAGGGGCACCAGAGTTGGGGGTTGAGCTTGGGCGCCGGCCAACAAATGGAGAGGAAGATGAAGAGATGGGAGAAGATGAGAGAGAAGAAGGAAATATAAAGAAAAAGAAGAGAAAAGGAAAAAGAAAAAGGGGGGAGAGAGAGAAAGAAATGATGGGATTGGGAATAGTGTTAGCAGGTGATGGGATGGGGGAGTGGGCTGTCAGTTGGTTGACTTTGGAAAGGGAAAGAAAAAATAAATAAGAAAGAAAACGAAGTGAGAAGGAAAGAATAATATTATTTAAATAGAGTAAAAATTGATTGTTTCAGAATCGCTCCAAAAAATTCTCAAAAATAGAAAATATTATTTTAAGATGCCCGGTGAAATCGGATTTAAAAATTCAATCTGTTTTCAAATCAAAACTCCTGAAATCTTCTGGCGATACCGGTCGACACCAAAACGATGGATTTTCGATAAATTCTGAAAAATCTCAAAAATGCCTTTAATTAGAAAATAAGATTTTAGGAAGTAATACGAAAGTCGTTTCTAAAAATTCAACTCCATTTGAAAACTAAAAATCTGGGAATCAGTCAGCGATGCCTACCGACTTGGTGGCCTTGCTGTAGCTGATCAGAGTACGCAGGGGATTCTTCCGTGATGATCGGAGTGCAGCAGAAGCTTGGATCATCACTGCAGCTCTTCCTCCCAGTTTCTCTCCTGTTTGGTTCTCGAGACCCCTCTTGCTGCTCGTGAGCACTTCTCAGCTTTTGTATATCTCTTCATATGATGTACTTTTGTATTTTCTGGTGATGTAATATTCTTGTAATATTGTATCACACTCCGTGATAATCATGTACTTGTACTTTTCTATTGGAATGTATATTACCACTGTGCTTCTGCACTCTGATTCTTATCTGTACTGATGCTTAGCGTATATACGTAAGGGTATTTCCGACTGTGTATATACGTCACAGTGACGTCTCCGTACCCGCTGGATCGGGGCGTCACAGGATGGTATCAGAGCCTAGGCTCTAACATCTTCAGTGCAACCAGTTGGTAGATTAATTAATCTACAGTTGGAAAGCATGAGTCTTGAATATACATTCCAATCGGAAATGCAGTGTTATCTATTCCTTCCTTGTAATTTTTTCCTTGGATCTTGAGACCCTTCTATCTTTTCAGCTTCTTTCTGTCATCCCTTTGATCAACTCAGATGTTTTGTGTCCTGAGTTGGTAATCTCGCTTATCCTTTTCACTTTATCATATGATCATCATTGACCCTAATTTCTTCCATGTTCATCTCCCTCCTTATAGAAATTTTGAGGACAAAATTTTTGTTAGGTGGGTAGATTGTAGCACCCCGTTTTGGGATACGTACCCAGATACGTGTCTTGACTTTTTCGACCGTATTATTACAAATTTCTTTTAGTATTTATTTTTAAGTTGTGATTGCTTATGTTATTTGGTATCGGATCTGGATTCTCAGACCTAGAGTCAGCCTGACCCGGTCCGGGAACCCGATACTGGTATACCGCCCGATTTGACCTTTCCAGTAGTCCAATTTGACCAATTTCAGTTTCAAATATTTTTTCTAATATTTTAGATTTTTCATGATTTTCTGAAATTTTTCAGAATTATTTTGCAAAATCTCCAAAATCGATGTTGGTCGACATCGCTGGCTGATTCCTGAATTTTTAGTTTTCAAATAGAATTAAATTTTTAGAAATGGTTTTCACATTAATTCTTAGAATTTCATTTTATATCTAAATATATTTTTTAAAATTTTTCTAAATTTATCAAAATTTCACCTGTTTTGGTGTCGACCGGTATTGCCGGAATATTTTAGGATTTTTAATTTGAAAACTAGATTAAATTTCTTGAATCAGATTTCATCAGGCATTTTAAAATAATATTTACTATTTTTGAGAATTTTTCGGAATGTTTCTGAAATAGTCAAATTTTTGCCTATTAAAATAATAATATTATTTACCGTCCTTTTCTTTTCTTACTTTTTCCTTCTCCACTCCTCTACTTTGTATTCCTAAAATATTTTATTAATTTAATTATCTAATAAAATATTTATTTATTATTTTTTCTATTTCTTTCCTTTTTCTTTAATTTTTCCTTTTCCTTTCTTTTTCTTTCTTTTTCTTCTTTTTTCCCCATGCACTTCAACTCCCCATCCCCTGCAGCAGCCAGCAGCAGCGCCATCCTATTTCATCATCATCACCTCCTCCTCCTTCTCTCCATTAAAACCCCTTTCTTTCTCCTTCCTTTCCATTTTCATTTCAACTCCATCTCATTCAACCAAAACCAAACCACTTCCCACCATCGCCGCCGCCGCCTCCACCATCACCGCCGCCGCCGCCGCCCCCTCAGCTGCCGGCCACCACCTTCCCCACACCCCTCTCCTCTCCTCCACCTCCTTCATCTTCAACCAACAACCTATCACCACCAATTCCAAACAAACCCACTCCCTTCACTTCTTCTCCTTCTCTAAATTCACCCTCAACTCCACATATTCCACCACTCCCACCAACCTATCATCACCTCCTCCTCCTCCAACTCTCCACCACCTCCAACAACCACGACAACCACCACCAACAACCACACCGCCACCACCAACTCCTCTACCAAACAACAACAACCAAAACAAATAACCAAACCCTCTTCCCCTCCCCAGGGCAGCCGCGTTGTCCCCACCTCTGGCGCCGCCGCCCCAGGGCCGTCGACGACCGGCCGCCAAACGCCCCCCCCATTTCTTTCTTTCTTTCTTCTTTCTTTCTTTTCTCTTTCTTCTTTCTTTCTTTTCCTAAAATATACCCACTTTTCTAAATTCCCTAAATAACTTCCCCTTCACCCCCAAATTACTTCCCCATAATTTCAATCATACCGCTCCCCTTTATTTCTTATTTTTCCTCTTTTAAAAATACCCTACTCTCTCTCTCTCCCCCCTTCCTACAACTCTCTCTCTCCTCTCTCATTCCCTCTCTAATATTATATATATATATATTTATATATTATATAATATATGGATTAATAGCTTGCTTGCTCGTGTTCTTGGACTTCCCGGATTTCGCTTGGTATTGCGCCCGGTTTTAGGCGAGTACATTTCTTTTGATATTTCACGCTTTATTACCATCGTTTCATGTCTAATAATTATTATCTTACTTTTAATACATGATGTCTCGTTATGCAAGTTGGTATATGTTATATGAGTGATTTTTAAAATTATCATGTTTTATAAATATCTGCCGACCGTTATTATAATTTGTTGAACTGGTATCATACCGGGTATGCCTAGATCTGCTCCCGCTTCACTCGACTTCGCATGGTTAATTAAAAGATAAATTTATTATTGTTATAAATATGGTTGTGAAGAGTTTGAAATATTTATGCTATTCTCTTGTATCATATTACGTGACCGGTTGATACCTGATATTTGATGTTGTGACTCTCACCAACATATTAGTTACCTGACCCTGACATGTATACACCTGATACTTGACCTGTTATTACTTGACACTTGATATCCGACACCGGTACTTACTTGACACTTGGTATTTGACACTGGTACTTGCCATGCTATACTTGACACTTGATATCTGACACCGGTACTTGTCATGCTATACTTGACACCTGATACCTGACACCTGATATAATAACACTTGACAATTGACATGCTATCACTCACTTAACATGCTCTCACATGGTACTAGTATACTTGACTTGATATTGTGACACCTGACTAGTTACTGTTATACCTGGCACCTGTATTATATTGCATATTCATGACTATCACTTTTACGGGGACTTGGCATGATTATTATACTATTACCAGACTTCCGGTACTCCTGAACTCCTGTATTCCTGAACCCCTGTAACATGGAGACTCCTGATATTATACTTCTGTTAATCCTCGTAATTGGATAATCATGGTTATTGGATTACTGTGGACACATTATGGACATTATCTTTGGGCAATATATATAATAAAGTACTCAACTTACACTGGGGTGAGAGAAACTGATGGAAACCAGTATGATGTCATATTTATAATGGTGATATTTCTGAAGTGTCATTGGTGCATATAATGATAAGTCCCCGGAAGCAGTAGCTTGAATCTGAAGTGTCGTGTGGGGCGCGTAATGATAAGTCCCCAGGAGCAGTAGCCTGAATCTGAAGTGTCATGTGGGACGCGTAATGATAAGTCCCCAAAAGCAGTAGCATGTACTCTTGAGTTAGTCCCGGGCAGAGACGGGACCCACTATAAAATGAGCCATCAGATTTATCAGTTTCCAAATAATAACTCATTTTATTCATAAGTGGATGTATGTGTGCCGGTAGCACATACAAAAGCATATGGATCAGATGAATAACATAAAACAACCAAACAGTAATAATATTAGGAACGTGTGATATTTGGCCTCTCCTTTGTTCAGGTCCTGGTACTCACATATCAGATCCGGATAAGTTCTACAGAGTGCGAACTCTAGTATGGACTATCGGTGATGTGAGGCGCTAGTAGGGAGGCGATTGAAATATCAAACAGTACTGATTATTATTATTGAATAACTTAAAATGCTACACCTTTATATTCCAGTTATAGTGTTATGCCCTGAGTTGACACCTTACTTTATGACATATGATGATTTCTCTAGACACACTATAGTTATGTTACTCTTAAGGCAATTCAAGTTGTATAAACTCAGACGATGACGACATGAGATATGTGGTATATAGATGAGGGTTTCCTTATTTGGATTATCCCCTTAACGTATCTGTCCCGTGAACCCATAATTTGAGCTTGTACAACTAGTTTTGTCCATAAATGTATTTATCGCATGTTTAATTTATTTATCACATGTTTAATATATTTATTGCATGTTTATGTCTATCTATGCTCTCCATATTGTTTTCTATGTATGCTTTCCGATTCAGACTTATTGATATACATGATTTACTGTCGTTCCTTTAAATTTCCCTTATGTTACTTGTTATTGCTTGTACCTAAGTGCCTGGACCACATCACTTGATCATGTACACGTGTGTTTGTTATGCACACCATTCGGCTTTATTATATGTACTCGCAGGGTTGCGTCTGACAACCCTTGATTCTGATGTCCAGATCCTAGAGACTGGACCTTGGTGACCTTACTGTAGCTGATCAGAGTACGTAGCGGATCCTTCTGTGACGATCGGAGTGCAACAGAAGCTTGGATCATCGCCGCAGCTCTTCCTCCCAGTTCCTTTCCTGTTTGGTTCTTGAAACCCCTCTTGCTGCTCGTAAGCATCTATCAGCTTTTGTATATCTCTATATGATGTACTTTTGTATTTTTTGGTGATGTAATATTCCTGTAACATTGTATCACTCTCCGTGATAATCATGTACTTGTACTTTTCTGTTGGAATGTATATTACCACTGTACTTCCGCACTTTTATTCTTGCCTGTATTGATGCTTAGCGTATATACGTAAGAGTATTTTCAACCTGCGTATATACGCCGCAGTGACGTCTCCGTTTCCGCGGGATCGAGGCGTCACAGTTAAAAAGACAGAATATAAAAATTAAATAATTAAATTTCAACATAATTATTTTCTATTATTACTAGTTTAATATCTAAAGAAATATAACAAAATAATTAAAAAAAATAAAAACGGGCTTGAACTTAATTCTTATCATAATTAAGTTGCCTACGTATCTTCTTGGGGTTTAGAGGAATCAAAGCTCGCGTAGGTCTCTTACCTCAATCCCCGTATTTATCTCAATCGCTTCCTTCCGTTCCTTTGGTGGTTATTTTCATAAAGTCTTCATTTTGTCTCGCACGATTTCTTGTTTGTCTTAACGTTGCTTTTCTCCAATCATCAAGGCATATTTTGGTCTCCACTGACTCGGGGGGACATACTCGTACGGGTTTGGTTCAAGATACTCCCCCTGCACTAAATGCTTGCTGTGTACTTATGGAGAGGGATTTGGAGTCGTAATTTGGCTTGGTGTAGAGAATGAGACAACTTGAGTCCCATTTATAGATTACAAATAACATTTAAAAAAAAATTAAAACAATTAGAAAAACTCTCCCCTTCTCACTCTCTTTCTCCTCCAACGGTCCAATCGTTGGAGGGAAAGGTACTGAGGAAGGGAGCCCATTCAGCCTTAGCCCAGCTAAAAAAAAAAAAAATCCTAAATTTAAAGGCCAGGTTCACTTGGCCCAGCTGCCTGGCGAGCCAGCTTAAAAAAATAATTAATAAGGTGGGCCGTATGACCCATGCAAGAAAAAAAAAATAAAAAAATAGTTAGAATGGTAATCCGCTGGTCGAGAACTAGAACTAACAGTTCCCGATTCTGAGCTTCAGAAATCAGAACTGGCCGGCTCCCTGGCCGATTCGGTTCGGTTTCAAACTATGGAAATTGTGACGGTGGCCGATTTTGATTTCAAAATGGTGGTTATGGGTTCTGTTCGGCGGTTCGCACTGAACCGTGGGGGTCGGGTGTACTCTAACGTCCACCGGTCCAGTTTGCCCCGTTAAAATCGGTGACTGCCGAGCAGTGATCGAACCGCACCCACTTTGCTTCCTATCGAAATGACGCATCTACCCCTCTTCTCCAGAGAATCTCCTCTTCACCCTCTTTTCCCAGTTCGCATAGCCCTCCTTCACACGCACACTCTCTCTCTCACCACTTGTGCTCGTGTTTCCCTTGCTTCCAATCTAAAAAGGGGAGGAAAAAAAAAAAGAACCACCACGCACGAATCCCCCCCCCCCCCCCTAAATTCCCAAATCTCTGCTCACTGAACCCTAATCACCAAGAACCCCTTCTTTGGATTGAAAAAATTAAAACTCAGCTTTTTTTGTTGCCCTATTTTTGCTCCTCACGCAACTCTATCAATTGATCTGCGAGTTTGGGTCTGAGGATCGCTCGCTTGAGCACGGGGAACCCTTCTCTTTGCGTGCCTTTTCTATTCTGGACTCATAAATTTGCCTGCTTTCCTCGCCCTCATGTGATATTGAAGCAGGGTTCTAGGGTTTGGTTCCGAATTGATATTAGGAGTGAGTATTTCATGCTGATGGGGAGCACCGGTGAGCCCGACCGGAAGCGGCGGCACTTCAGTTCGATCTCGCCGACGGCCGCGGCCAAGAAGCAGCCGGCCTTTGCACCGTCGGAAGACAAGAAGGTATTACCTCTTTGTTGTTCTTGTTTTATTTCTAGTTTGGCCTATTTGGTACGATTCATTGATATAAGTATTGCTACTTCCCTGGGTTTAGAGTAAGTAAAATCCTTAGTAGGTGAATTTGTGATGCTCCTGCAGACCACTTGTGATATTAAATCAAGCAATTTGGTTGTTTCTGGTGAATTTTTGGTTGATATGCTATTTATGGTTTATGCTTTTGCGATGGTATTATCTAAAGTTGAAATATTAACTGTTATTGTAAGCTATGAACTATTGGTAGGAAATCAAATTTTGGTCTTATTGAGGAGATGAATTAAATATGTAGGTTTGAAGCATTGCAAGGTGTGATTTGGGGATGCGTGCTTGCCAACAGTTAGATTTTGTATGGTATTGACATCCTTTGAATGGAAATATTGTTTTTAAAACTGGGAAATGGTATAACCATATAATCCTAAATTTGTCAGTGGAATGAGTAAACAGTGTACTGGGCATTCCTTTTATAGATCAGAGGGATATAGATGCAGCCCGTCACCATCGGTTTGGCTTTGGCACTTCATCTAGAATGATGCACCCACTTTATTAAACGGTAGGAAACTGTTTTGAAAATAGAAGAAAGGTGTCAGTTGCGATATACTCTATTTCACGGGAGGTTTAGCAAGGATATGTTAGAATTTGAAAATGGGACAGCATTGTTCTCTGAGCATATTTTCTTCAGCTTTCTAGAACTTACATAATGTTTTAGCTTTCATTTAATGGCAATACATATTGCTTTCATAATTTTTCACATTTCATATATTCCAGTTCTCACATTAAATCATACAGGATGGAGAATGCATGACATTTATGAATCTCGGACCGGCATGATATACTCGGTTGTTAGCTTAGAAGCCTAATACTCATTTTTGCTCTCTTGTAATGCTCCTAGAATCCAATTAATATCATGAGGGTAAGAATTTTATTTTTGATGGAAGAGCATCCAATGCAATAACAGTTTCAAAAAGGTCTTGTTGGTAATTTCTTAATCCAAGCTTGAGGAGGATGGAGATTGAAGATATCTTATATCAATTTCTATCTCTTGGCTAATTTGCCTCCGAGTTTATATTGTTTTTATATGCATCTAGAATTTGAAACTTTAGACTATTAGTTGTTCTAATTGAGGGGAATGACCATTCAATAATAAAATCCTGTCAATAGCTTCGACTAAAGGAAGATAGTTGCTGGAATAAAGTGGAAAAAAGATTTCCTTTTATGGTTTTCAGCTGTTTGTTTGATTAGATTGCTCTTGGCGCTGGTTTATTATTTAGCTCTTGGCGTATTTGTGTACTCTGCTTAATTAACCACCTAGAGAAGCCAATCTGAAGATAAATTGACAACTTAATAGCAGTAGGAGTTTATTTTTGCATGACGTTAAGGTGTTTAAGAGTGTTTGCGTTCTTATTCATCCATTTCTTTCTGGTGCTGTGGCTCTTCAGATGATCTGCTTCTTTCTACAAGTGTGCATCTCAATTATACCCTGTCACTCAGTTCTATCGATGGCTATTAATAGGTGTTCAACGTATCATGTCATAATTCAAGCTCATAGTTCGTCTGCTGAAATTTCATTACATAATTTAGCTGAAAGTATAAATGTTTGCTGAGTTCTTAGGTTTGCTTGAGAGAATGATAGCCCTGCTGTCTTGTCTGATATGTAACATGCCTGTATTGTAAGATTTGTGATTTATAATTCTTTTCCCTTTCCATCTATATGACTAGAAGTGAACAAATCCTTTTGATGGTTGGTTCTTGTAGCTTGATGTTACTGTGCTTCAATATCGAAATCAAAAACTTGTCCAACAATTGGAGGCTCAGAAGGCCGAGTATTCTGCTCTTGAGAGCAAATTTCATCAGCTAGAAGAGAAACAGATAAATTATGATGACACATTAGGAGTGATAAATGCGTCCTGGGAGCGGGTGAGTGACTGCTTATCCCATATAATCATCTATATGCTGTGCAATTCTTTGTATTGGTTTGAACGGGAGTTCTGACCTGTTTTAACAGCTAGTGGGTGATTTGGAGTCACATTCTGTTCTCACACATGGATCTGAAAATGGTGGATATGATACAAAAGGTTCTCATGTGTTCGAGGGTGAGACTATAAATTTATATCATTTTTAAATGTTTTCTATTTTCTTGAGCATAATTATGACAAAAAAAAATCATCAATCTTAAATTGTCTTAAATATGTAAAATATAATTTTCTCCTGTAAAAAGTTCCAGCTGATTATAAATCAATGTTCAAGCAATAAAAGCCATATTAGGTGGTGGCTACGTTGTTCGTGGTGCATTAGGAACCTAAGCGGCCAAGGTAACATATACAAATATTTTAACAATAAAAAAATGTTTGTTGTGTAAAAGAAAGGGGAAATTGAGAACTAAATCATATTGGGTCGAGAATATACTACATATATTTTCATGAATCTTTCTGCTGTGAATCAATAACACAACAAATGAATCCCGGGATTACTTAACATGTCACTTTTATAAGGAAACTAGATGTCTTGACTCTGCTTTTATGGCATAATAGTAAACTAAGCCAAAAATAAGTATCTGTTTATGCGCTTATGATGTGGTAGTGGCTAATGTCATTAGACTGCTAAAGCATTTTCTTCTTGCTAATGACTGCCTAATTTAAACTCTTGGGTACCTGCATAGACACTTGCTCATTGTAGTTTGCCTTCTTGTGCTGCCCATAGGGCTGTAATTGGGTGAGGTTCCTGATGGGTTCTTGCCAAATCCTACCCTGAAACCTGAGAAGGTTAGGTCTATATCTGAATCCAAATCCCATATGCAGATTAGGATTTGAAATGAATCCATGCATTAAGTTTAGTTCAGATTTCTCTTTATTTATTTGTTCTTTTAGTTTCACATATTTTGTCAATTGTGTTTTCCATGTTGTTTATATTTCTAGCTCAATAGAATCATACATTTTGTCTTCTTCTTAATAAATCCGTTAATATAAGAAAGGAAAATAAAACTAAGAGGGTCCGAATCTTTGCCCACATATTTTTTGCTATGTGGGGTGAGGTGGGGGTTGGAGGGGTGTGGTAGAGTTTCTACTTGAGCATCTTCTAACAACGGAGTGAATACTGTAGTTCTGGAGTTTGTTTTGAGAAAACAAATGGAAATAGAATCAATATATTCAAATGTTAGGAATTTGACCTAAGGGCTAAGATTTTTATGGCATGACATTGAAATAGCCTTTAATGGCTTTTAAAGAAATATAAGTTCTTCAAGGGTATTGGTCATGGTTTGAAATCTCAGAAAGAGCATCACTCGACAGTTTTTGGTATCGTGATCCGCCATATCAGTCTTCTCGGTGATATCGGTCTTGGTTAAAAAAAAAAGTAAAAAAGATTAAAAAAGATAAAAAAAATATTGTTCAGATAATTAGTAGGCATTGTGACATATTTTTTGAGAATAATTAATGGAATTTGAATTACAGTTGGGCTTCCAATACAGAACACTTTGGTGCAAAAACATACACTAATAGGGTTACAAAGATGTTACAATACAATTAGAGTATTTACATGAACAATGCATAAACTAAAAATCAAAAGAGATTACTTTGATGGAGAGGGTCTACATTAATAAAAAAAATTCACACGACAAATCAAACATTTGATATGCTTCTTTTTGAGCTCAATATCCCCCCCGGTTAGTTGCCAATTTTGTTTTTTTTTTGCCCCTCAAAATTTTCTCTTTTGGGGATTGATATGAAGGGAAAGAAGTTCTCTCTCGAGCAAGCATAGGATTCTCTCGAGCTCGGCAATAATCCATGTACGAGGCACCAAAAATGAAATAGGATTGACACCATTGCTTTGTGGTGTCGGATTAAGCAATCGAGGAAATCGAAGTAACATACAGAGTTCTTGTCTTTTTTCAGTTTTTATGCCATAGAAGTTGGAAGATACTGCCGAACTTGTTGCAGTTTGGGAAGAGTTGTGTTATAATGAATGGAATCAGTCAATATCGTCTCATACCGGTCGATTCTGGCCGATTCTATTATTTTTTTTTTTTTTGCAATTCTTCACCAATTCCATCGATAGCGATGAAATAGCTTTGATTCTATCTCGTTCTCGGCCGATTCCGATACGAATTGGCCGATTCGTTGGACCATGGTATTGGCGTTTGTTTATGTTTCTGTGGGATTATGAGACCTTATTTAGGAAGTAGAAGCTTGGGAAGCCATGCTTGAGAAAAGACCACAAAATGATATTTCTTAATGCAGAATACTCTAGATCTCGTTTCTTTTATAAACTCATTCTTTCCCTTTCGCACTCAAATGTTCTGCTTGTATGAATTATATTGCTAACCTTTTTCTTTTCCTTTCATCCATTCTTATCTAAGCTTTCGCCTCTCTCTCTTGTTCTCTAATTCAAAATCCAGTCTATTCAAAGACCAACTGAACTCTAATTTATTTTGGTAAGCACACATGCTTTCTAAGTAGTCAGATAGGTTAATCTAATTAATTCTAAATAGTTTTGGAACCTAACAACATGCAACATAATGCCACACACCCTCATGTATATACACATACATACGTGTATATATATCTTTATGCATGCGCGCGCGCGCGCACACAGACACATACATATACATTTACATTGTTGCCACTTAACATCAAGCAATACAATGCTACAAACCCTCGTGTATGTAGGTATTTATGTATGCAAGTACGTATTATATGGACTTTTTTTTAGAGGGAAAAGACGGAGGCTGCTGTAGTTCCTTCAAACAAATGATTGGGTATCAGAGTTACTCCAGAAGTTCATTCAGTCAAATGACTAGAACTTTGAATGTGTGAAGGCACAAGGGTGTAATAATTTGAATCTTAGATATGTTATATAAGATTTAAATGATTAGGATCACTAACTTAGAGCCTCTGCCAGCTTTTGCAGATGAAAACAGTTGAACATTATTAGCCTACTTTATATAACCATTTATTCTTATGCCATATCCTGTCGATTCAATGGGAACCATTTTTGTGGGATTAATATTTGTCGAAAATAACAAGAGTTCTTCATGCTGCTATCTAAAACACCTACATTACATCTCAGTTTTTGAGTTTTCGTTTTGGAATAAAGGAAAAACCAAAGCCTGAACTGAAAGTAAACTGGGTTTTAAGACTTCTATGTGGATGGCCAATAAGTGCCGAGGTCTTGTTCTTTTAAATAAAAACACTTTTTGTACAAAAAATCAGGCTTTGGATGCCTGATGATGTTTATAATTCTACTCCAGGCCACAGTTAAGGCACATTTCTGGCTACATTGTCATTTGACAATGTTTGGAAATGATAATGTAGATTCTTGTTTACTGGGTTGAGCTAGTGAAGTCACCTGGATCATCCAAATGCAGCATGTAACTTAAAGAGACATATATTTATACCTTTCTTTCTATTACTACATGCACACAACCATGCGCACATAAATATTGAGGCATGTACATGCACGCTCACAAAGAATGCACAGATACATATATACTTAACTGCATTTCTTCCACAGATGTATGTTTTATACTTCATAATAACATAGAAGCATCTTTTGTACAAACTTGCATTTGTCTGTTTAAGGTCTGCCTTCAGAAATTAGAACCCTACAGCTATCACCTATTGAGGTCATCTTAAAACTCTACACTTCACTAATTCTGGAAACATATAATTTATGTATGCAGTAAGTCTTTTACAGTTGTTTGATACATTTTAGCCTGTGCTCCAGCTACTGGAAACTGAGGGGATGTAAATCCTTATATCAGATTATTATTATTTTTTTCTGATCCAGATAAAGCAACATCCTCCCCCTTAGAAGAAGATTTTATGAGCAGGCTTCTGGAAACGGGAGCCACCGAAAGTTGCTCTGATGTGCCATCTCCTATTCACATGGACGAGGATGTTCGGACATCACAAGTGACAACAAAAAACATATTACAAAATATTGTGATGTCCATTAATTGTTTATGGCATGTAAATGATGAAGCTGTTTCTGCTCTCTGCATGACGATGGCAGATGATGGTAGGACCTTTGAATCCTCATTGTATTTTGTTTATGATTTTGGCTATAACTGGTGGTCATGTGTATGGATCCGATGTTTCTCAAACCCCTCCTTCCTCATTTATAGAATCCAACAGACAATTGCAGAAGACTGCTAATGATTTACAGATGGAAGTCCAGAGCTTTCAAGCAGCAATTTGTGATCTTCATATAAAGCACAGATCATTGGCAAATAGGGTTCATTATCATCGAGATATGGATGCCAAAAATAAAGCTGAGCACAAACGTTTAGCAGGTATCTTCTTCTGGAGCTATTAAAGGGTTTAGTAGTAAATCCTATCTGACGCCCTACATTATGTACCTAAATGAGGCGTTAGTCAAGGCCCACCATTCTTGTTATGACATTGAAAGTTCTTTGGTAACTTTGTGAAGGGGAAATGGCAAGTACTCTTGCCGAGTTGGAAGAAATCAATTGCAAATTGGCACACCTCAAGGCACAAAAAGATACAGCACCTGGGACACCTTTCTTTTTTCCAACTTTGGGAATAAACAAGTTGGCGTGGATAAGCTTAGAGATAAACAAAAAGAATTGCAAGATTTGGAGGCAACACTCAAAGATTTGAAGGTATCTATACATGTTTAACATCTAGTTGTTTGTGACACACAAATGACCTGATTTCTGTTCTGCGCAGGATGTAGCTTCAAGCCGGCTTATAGGAATAAGAAGTCTGCATGAACGAAGGATAGAAGTTTTGAGGAGGCTAGCTGATTTGCGGGTCTGGCATAATATTTCCTTTTGTTGATAGAATTTTATTTTAAAATTTTTTATATACAAATAGTTTCACATGCATGGTAACGATTTGGTTGTGTGTCTTGCCAGAGCGCTGTGAGGAATGTACAAAGTATCACTTCTTCCAAGGCTTTTTTATTATTGAGTGAGCAGCTGGATAAATCGAAGGCTGAAATGGATCAGTGTCGAATATTGTTGGAGAAACTACAGGTGGTAACTGGTTGGCAGGTGCATGTAGCGTATGTAGTTACTTTGCTTCAGCCATTCATCTTCTGGTGCTAAGGTTCTTTTAAATTCATTGTGATAGGTTGAAAAGGATAGTTTTATCTGGCATGAAAAGGAAGTTACAGTGAGAGCTGATCTAGCTGATGTTTCTCGAAGATTCTCTGCATTTTCAGAATCTCGTATAACTGAGCTAGAACAGAATTTACAGACATTACGGGAAGAAAGGATCCTACTCGAGGGCAAGCTTGAACAAGTTTCAAAAGGACCAGGTATTGAAGATAGTTGATGCTGGCGGACTTAATTTAGTAAAACTTCGCTTTTGTTCCATTATAATCCTCTTAGCGGTCACACTTGTGCGTTACAGGTAGGAGAAAAATCATTGCCGAGTTTAAATCACTTGTTTCATCCCTTCCCAAGGACATGGCGGTTATGCAGAGCGAACTCAATAAATATAAGGAAGCGGCTTCTGAGATTCATTGTTTACAAGCTGAAGTCCAGTCACTTACTAGCATATTGGATAGGAAGGTGAGTCTTCCAATATTGCATATACGTGCTTCATTACCTTTCTCTGTGTAGATATTAAGTCACTGAAGCTATATTATCAATGCAGGTGAAGCAGTTGGAATTGTTGTCTGGCAGGTCTGCTCAACAGCTTTCTGAGATAAAGAAACTGCAGGCAGTGGTAAGATAGCTTATTTCTATGCAACTGTTGTGTGGGGGTCCTAACAAGATATAAGTATTTACTTTGCTGTCTACAGTGAGACAATGTGTTGTCAGTTAAAAGCTAAGAGTTGCATCCTGTTCAAAAATTAATAAGTCACTACACTATCTGAAGTTTTCCTGCCTAGAAATTGTTGACATTGTACTGTAAATTTTCTAGAATAAATTGGGTAGTGAAATTTGGATGGACACTAATGCTTTGAACTTGCAACTTTGAGGCAGTAGGCTGCACAGTGGATTATATCTATCTTTATGGTTTTGGAGTTGACATTTATAGAACTATTGCCCAACACAGTTAGAATTTCCTTCGCTCATTTCATCTTTTTTTTTGTACATTGTTAAGAACATGGATCAAAGTATCGGCCGTTTTGGTTCCGACTCGGCTGGGTCGGAACCGGAACGGCTGCGACCGATACGAGAACGTTCCCCGATCCAACATTTTTCACCGTTTTTCGTGACTCAGGAAAAAATCCGAGTCGACTCGGCCATATCGGCCGAGTCAACCATGGAATCGGTTGACTCGGCCGAATTGGCCTAGTCGACTTGGATTTTTTTCCGAGTCGAAACTCGTGACGAATTTGTTAAAAAAACTTACCTGATCCTCGCCGCCCGGCATCGTGTCACTCGCTGTCGCCTTCTGCTCGTTGCCTGCTCCTCCCTCTCTCGCCCCTCTTTCCCTCCCTCTCTCCCCCCTCCCTCTCTTGATCTCTCTCTGATCTCGATCTCTGAGAGAGAGAACAGGAGAGGGGGAGAGAGGTGGGAGAGGGAAGGGGAAATTGATAAAGACCTTCCCTCTCCCGCCTTTATGTCTCTCCCTCTCCCACCTCTCTCCCCCTCTTCTGTTCTCTCTCTCAGAGATCGAGATCAGAGAGAGATCGAGAGAGGGAGAGAGTGCGGAGAGGGGAGAGGCAAATATGAAGAGAGAGAGATGAGGGAATGAGGGAAGAGAGAGGGAGAGATATTTTAGGGGAGGGGAGCAGTGGGCTTAGCGCGGAGAAAGAAAAGAAAAAAGAAAAAGGAGAAAGAGATTGATAAAATAATAAAATAATAGTATATTTCGCAAATTTAAACTAATCTCCAAAAATCCTCAAAAGTAGAAAATATCATCCTGAGGAATAATGTTAAGTCAGATTCAAAAAATTCAATCCCGTTTGCAATATAAAATTTTTGAAATCGATCGGCGGTACCGGTCGCCACCGATTTTTAGGAAATTTGCAAACTAAATAAAAAATATTTTAGAAAATTGTGAAAATCTAAAATATTAAAAAATAACATTTAAAATTGAAACAAATCAAATTCGACTTGTGATTTTGGACATGTGATACATATTTCGGGAACGTATTCCAGGAACGGGGTGTTACACACCAATTACCCCTCAAAACAAATTTGTTTTGGACATGTGATACATGAATTTTGATGTCTACATTTTTTAAGATTTGTTGTGATTTTTTAGAATTTTTTGAACTCTCTATGTAGTGTTTTGCGCGTATTGCCCGAGTCCGTTCCGCGACACCGAGATCGATGTGGAACGGTGCCCTCCGAGTCGGCGGCTAAGACCGCGACTTTGAACCATGGTTAAGAACATATGGGATTAGCAAAACTAATTTCCCATTTGCCATTCTTAGTTCTTTCTTCTGTGTTTATTCTGTTCCATTGAGAACTTAATATCATCAAATTGCTGCTTTCAGTTTCTTTGCTCAATAAATTCATTAAGTGTTGCTGTAATTTGGTGATCATTGCCAAAAAAAAAGGTGCGCATTTATATATAATCAAAATTTGGTGATCATTGCCAAAGTCTAGCTTAACACTATTCGTTGGTACAAGACCTGTAGTTTGTGTGCTGTTGTTTTTTATTTATATATAATCAAGAGGTGCACATGTTTTTCCAGTGAAGGTAGATCATCATAATATCAAGTAACGTATGCAATTGCCATTATCTTTCTTGTGTTTTGTGTCCAAATGTTGATTAGTATTGGGAATAGGTTTGTAAAACAAGTCACCTGAACTGAGCTTTAGACTGTTCATATTCATTTATTATTTAAACAAGCCTAAAGTTTTGTTCAAGCTATGTTCCTTTAAGAAATGAATGAGCTCGAGTGAGTTTTTATTGACCCCGAGCCGAGCTTGGGATTTGTCGAGCCTGTTTACAGTTTGGGACATGAAGAGAACAATGATTTCAACAGCAAAAAAATTGCCTGCCGTCTTATATTTGGAGAAGGTAATTTTTTTTATTTAAAACTAATTGTGCAGAATGCGTGCTGGTTTTGTGTCAGACAAATCATTGTATAAATATATAATTTAAAAGATAACATATTAAAAAAATATACATAAGATAACAAGAGCAACTTAATCCTTTTAATGGAGCTTGATGCCAAGCCAAGTAGAGCCTAGCTATGTTCTTTTTTGTTCATTGTCTAGTAGAGCCTAACAATTTGTTCAAGCTTGGTTAGTTTAATAATGAACAAGCTCAGGTGAGCTTTTAGCAAGCCGATCTCGAGCCGAACCTTGAGCTTCACGAGCACGATATATGAGAAGCAAGGACATCAACATAGTATTGACATTTTATAAAAATCACTTGCATGGCAGACAAGACATTGAGGACATCAGCATAGTATTAACAATGTCCCAGTGGCCTTTAGATCTGCAGCGCGTCAGCCACCTGAGGAACAAACTAGGTCTTTGAGCTCTCAAAGCAGCCAATGTTCACAGACATGGTGTGGCGAATCTTTCAGTTTGCTGCAGTTCAAAATGGCTCATTGACAATCATTAGTGTATCAGATTCTGCTGATGTCTAGTATCCATGCCTTGTTTATACTTCTCTTAAAGGCATCTTCTCATTAGTCCTATTTTCTAAATGTGGTTGTATGTGACTCCAATCAGCAAGGTTCTAAATATCGGATATCGGGATCGTATCGGATGGGGGTTTTTCATATCGGATATCGATTATCGGGGGGAGATATCGGGGATACACGCACATATCGGTCGTTTATATCAGACACTATATATAATGAAATATTGATAACTAAACGTTGATTTAGTGTCATAGATATCGTCTACCTAATAAAAATGATGTGATATACATGTAAAGACAATAAAAAACAATGTACATTTGCATGCAGTCGTGCAATAAATAAGTTATTTCATATCGGGCGACTTATCGGCGATATTTCAAATATCGGCCGTTTTTTTATTGCAAACGATATGGCGAACGATTTTCCCATATCGTATCGGCAGCAGGCACAAAAAGAGATATCGGACAATATCTCGGCTGACTGGGCCGAGATTTAAAATAGGGCCAATCAGCCATGGCCCAAACCATTATACCCACACAATCAATTTCAACTCACTCTAATATAGATCCATTCTCTCTGGTATCGTAGTTGTCATCGTTACATAAGCCTTTTCTCAGCAAAATGGATTTGCTCTAGAGCACGAATCAGAGCTGAGAAAGTTCTACAAAAGAGTAACTTTTTACAACTGATTGTTGACCTAACATCAACACTTCATGAGTGGGTGCCAAATTTTGTCGGGAGAACTGAGTTAAGAAGGCCATGCTGCAATACCTTGACAGTTAGGTGACAGATATGCAGAACTACTTTTCCAATGGTATATCGGTTATGTTATGTAATGAAGGAGCAACCCAGATCCCCTTAGGGTAGCAAAACTTCTGAAGGGGTAAGCTGTTATTACTATTTTTTGTTTTGCTAGAAGATGCCAGAGGCCAGCTACATTCTCTCAAACCCAAAACCCCTCCATCCACTTGGATAATTCTCCACAGTTCCTCCAGAAACCTCAATGATAGAGACCCATTCCAATGTTTCAATCAGCAGTGGTTTTGCCGCCCAATTCGCCCCTGCATTACCCTTGTGAAGCGTTATGTTTGACTTTAAATGCTGGGAATTCATTAACTATCCTCCAAATATCAGTAAACAGTGGGTGATCATTGTGAGCTCCCCTCCTCTCTCTTATTAGCGTCACAACATGAAATGAGTCCCCTTCTAATACAAGAGGACTGTCTCGAAACCTGGCATTCACAGTTGCAACCGCTAACTAAGCTGCTTTCAGCTCAATCTCCCCCACCAATGGGGCTTCATCCACCACCAGCAACAGTTTAACGCAGCTAGCCCTGATTGCCTTCAAAGTTCAGACAGTAAAGCATTAAACTTCGCCTTGACCCATCCGACCTTAAGAGCATGCCAAGAAACAAGCACTGGATAGCTCCCCCTTATTTCCTTGCTGCTGTTCCCTTATCTATCAAGTTCCATTGCTCCAATATCTGATCAAGCACCGCACAAACCACCACATCCATGCCTCGTCTCTTGCTGAAAAAAAAAAGAGAATGTGATTCCTTTGCTTCCATAAAATTCAAGCAGAGTATGCTATTAGATCTTGGCAAAAGGCCTTTGTTCTTCCACCATGGAGTCCTTACCCTTTCAACACTTCCCACCACTTCTCTATTGATAAATTGGATGTCTCCACACTGTTAAATTGGATTACTTGTTATTACTTGCTATGGTGTCAATATTTATGCAAGGCTTTTGGCTCCCAGACATTGTTAAACTTTGTCGAGACTATTATCCTTATTTTATAGATTAAAGAACTCATCAATCATATCAATTACTGTCGTGATGTTCCAAGTTTCTTTTGATAAAAGAGAAATTTGTACCCTTACATTATATATGTGCATCCTGTCCTGTTACAAGGACATGATTTTCAGACTACACAAACACATATACATGTATACATATGCACACTAGCTTTTTGGCACGTGGAATGCACATGAGAAATATATAAATTTTAGTAAGATGGAGATATAAAAGATTAAAGTAATATTTATATATAATAGAAATTTTGGTTCTAAAAGGGTAAGATGTATAGATATATAGAGACCTGACATAGTTGAGTGGCCATTAGGTTTTGCATCTCCATGCTTTTTCCTTTTTCATTAACTTCTAATAGTTCGTTGTTCGTCAAATTGAAGTCCCCGCATGAAATTGCCATGGTTGGTTTTAAATTTCTTCTAATCAAGAGTATAATTGGTTCTTTCTGTTACATTTGATTTCATAATTAATTCTTCTAGATAGTAGTGCATATTATATGCTAATTTTCAGTAATTATAAAGTAAGTGTAAATAATAGGTTTCACTTACTTGAAGGCATTCTATGATCTCTATGTCTTATTCACTTGGTTTGTCAAAAACTTCTAAGATATGCAATAACTATGTGTGACAAAGCATGAAACCGGGGGTAGTTTTACGGGGGGGTGTAATGTTGCTTATGTTGTATTTTGTATATGTGATATAGCATAAATTTGGGGTAGTCGTGTGGGGGTGAAATGGTGCCTGTGTGTGTGGTATAGCATGAATCATAGATCGTTGTGTGGGGGGTGAATGGTACCCGTGTTGTATGTGTTGTGTAACATGAAGCCAGAGGTGAATATGTGGGGTTCTAATCATGGTTTGAAAAGGTGAAAGCCGCGAGGTGATGCATTGAACCCTTTTGTAAGGCGAGATGTAAGCCTCAGGATGTGAGAGTAGGCTTCATGAAATTTTGTATTTTTATTTCTAGAATTTATAAATTTTATAAATTATATGGAATGGTATAATGTTCTACAAATGGATAAACAGGTCTAGACATTAATCAAAAATGAATTGGGTTTAATGTACAAACAAAAACTTTCATAAAATAAGTTGGATGAAGAAGAGCCAAAGACCAGTTGTCTTGTTATAGTTACGTGGTCTTACTCAAGACCACCTAGGTAAAGAGTTCACATGAAAACACAAACAGGAAAATATAAATTTCAAAAGGGATAAAAGAAAGTGACTATTAAAAATAAATGCAATACTTAGTTGTTCAAAGAGAGAATTCAACTACAAATAGAAATGACTCAAAATCCAAAATCAACTAACAAATTCAAAACAACCGTAATATAAATTGAATGCAATAGAAAAGTAGAGGTTAAAATATTCACCAAAAAACAATGTAGATGATCACTTGTGACAATGAAAGAAAACATAGTTACTTGCAACACTAAATGTTATAGATGTGAATGCGATGAATGATGATAATGTTCCCAATAGGTAGCGAAAAAGAGAAAAATAGGTATGAAGTTGCTCTTTTTCATATTTATGTTAAAAATAATTTTTTTCTTTATGTATGCGCTTCTTTAAAGAAGCACTCATGGGGCGCGAAGCACATGCTTTACATATGCTTGGAGTAATGAAGCATATGCTTCTTGAGACAAATGGCTCTTCTTTTGTGCCTCAAGGAGATTAGTCTGAAAATGCCTCGAAGCGAGCCTTGATGCGAGCCTCAAAAAGGCCTTTTTGAATACTGGTTTTAATTTAGAATTTTTTTATACAAAACTAATTATTATGGTAGGTGAAAATACAAAAAGTCATAGGAAGGGGAAAAAGCAGTTTAGCCACTTCTGCGACAAATACAATAACAATAACTAAGCCATTTATCCTAGGTATTTGGGGTAGGCTACATGAACCAAAAGAGTATTACGCCAAGTCGGGCACATGGATCAGCTTTCTCCACTCATTCATATCTAGCAATATGCCTTCATTAAGACCTTTAGCCTCTATATCTTGTCGTATCACCTCCATTCATATTTTCTTCGGTTTCCCATTTGCTCTTTTAACTTGCTCTAAGTTGATAAGCTCTACTCGTCGGACTGACACATTTGTGACATGGTTCGAAGACTCATTCGAGTCAGATATGATCAGCCGAGTCGTATTCAGCTCGGCGGGTGGCGAGATGAGTCCGAGACCCGGTTCGAACTTTCTCTCTTGTTTTCGACCGTCTCAGGTCAGACCCGGAGTCGACTCGATCGACTCGGCCGAGACCTGATATCGACTCGGCCAAGACCCGATACGAATTGGGTCAACTCGAGCCTGGCCCGAGTCGACAGGGACTGTGCACCTTTGGCTCGTCGAATAAAAAAAGAGAAAAAGGGAGAAAAAGCAAAAAACAGATCTTACTTGGAGCCCCGCCGCCGGTCGCCGCTGTCGCCGATCGCCTCCAAGTACTTGAGCTCTCTCTTCTCTCTCTTTCTCACTCCCGATCTCTTTCTTCCCGTCTCTCTCCCGCTTTTCCTCTTTCCCCATCTCTCTCTCATTCTCTCTTCTAGTTTCTCCCTCTCTCGGAGCACTCCCTCTCTCCCTCCTCTCCTTTGTCCTCTCTCAGTCTCTCCCTCTGTCCCTCTCCCAGCTCTCGTTTCTCTCTCCGTCTCTCCCTTTCTCTCCTTTTCTCTCACCCTCTTTCTCCCACTGTCTCTCCTCTCGTTCTCAGTCCTCTCTTTCTTTCTCTCTTAAGTTTGTCACTTCGTCTCCCGATCCCTCTGCCTCTCTCTCACTCCCTCTCTTTTACTCTCTCTCTCACCCCCTCTTTATATTATTAATAAAAATTAGATATTTTTTATTTTAATATTTTAATATAATATAAAGTAAATATTTAGTTTAATATAAAGTAGATATAATAATATAAAGTAGATATTTATTTAATGAATGTATCTGGTGTTATTGACTATATTATGCATGTATTTTGGTATGTTTCTGTCGACGACGTGTCTTTATGCTTGAGCTTTATGTTTAGTGTGCTAGGTGATATGTTTTGGACATGTGATACTTGAATATTGATGTCTACATTTTTTTTAAAGATTTGTTATGATTTTTTTAGAATTTTTTGAGTTTTGTATGTAGCATTTTGCGCGTATCGCCCAAGACCTATCCGAGACATCGAGACCGATCTGATTTAGTGCCCGTCGAGTCGACAGTGGAGACCGTGACTTTGAACCATGATCTGTAGGTCTATCTCGCATAGGACCAAACCATCGTAGGTGATTTTCTCTCATCTTTTCTTCTATGGGGATTATGTCTATCTTTGTAAGAATATTCTCATTTCTCATCTTATCTCTTCTCGTTTTACTACCCATCCAACGAAGCATGCACATTTCTGCTACACTCATCTTCTGGGCATGATATCTCTTTATTGCCCAACATTCCATGCCATATAACAAAGCTGGCCTAATAGCAGCTCGATAAAACATTTGCTTCAGCCATAACGAAATGTTACGGTCGCATAACACTCCAGATGCGCTCCTCCATTTCAACCAACCGACTTGGATCCTATGGCTGACAATACATCACTATTGATCCTCCCATCTTTTTGGATAATAGAACTTAAGTACCTAAACTTATTGCTCATCAGTATCTATTGCTCGTCTAGTATCACAATACTATAATTTCAGTTTCTCTGTTTACTGAATTTGCACTCCATATACTCCGTTTTGGATCTACTTAATGTAAAACCTCGAGATTCTAGAGTTTGCCTTCATAACTCCAATTTGACATTTACCCTAGCTCTTGTCTTATCGACTAGGACAATATCATCAGCAAATAGCATACACCACGGTATCTCATTCTGAATGGCTCTAGTAAACTCATTCATCATTATGGCAAATAAGAATGGAGTCAATGCTGATCTTTAATGCAATCCAATTATGGTAAAAAAATCACTTGTTAGGCTTTCATAAGTTCTGACATTTGCCACTGCTCCATCATACATGTCCTTGATTATGTCAATATATTTAATGAGCACTCCCTTCTTCATCAGTGTCCACCATAATACCTCTCTTGACATCTTATCATAAGCTTTTTCTAAATCAATAAAGACAATATGTAAATTCCTCCTTCTCTTCGAAATCACTTTATAAGTTGACGAAGCAAATGAATAGTCTCTGTCGTCGATCTCTCTGGCATGAACCCA
Organism: Agave tequilana; assembly: GCA_038442645.1. Classification (NCBI taxonomy): domain Eukaryota; kingdom Viridiplantae; phylum Streptophyta; class Magnoliopsida; order Asparagales; family Asparagaceae; genus Agave; species Agave tequilana. The sequence goes on from JAVJIF010006185.1 coordinate 199,077, forward strand.
AACTGGTTCTCTGTTAGGAAAAATTGGTAAAAAAAAAAAAAATCTATAAATAGGTGAATGTGCTATTGTTCCTAATAGTAACAAAATTGACAAGTAGAGAGATATAAATGTAATTTAATTTATAATATACTTTTATTGTTATACAAAAATACATTTCATTAAACATCTTATATGTAACTATTTTGCAAACCTATGGAGTAGTTTCCAAAAGTTGGGGCCCAAATAAATAACTATGGCTTCTAATTTTGAGCCACTTGCGACTTCTTACTCAACACAAAAGTCTTGGGCCCATCGTCATATGGTTTAGTGTGAGACTAACTTGTTTATCGATAAATAAGTTATTCTTGTGCTTATATGCAAGTTCTAGGGCATGTATCCTGATTTATAGAGAGAGAGAGAGAGAGAGAGAGAGAGAGAGTGGGGGGTAGAGAGAGAGAGAGAGAGAGAGAGAGAGAGAGAGAGTGGGGGGTGTGTGCGTGTGTGTGTGTGAGCTCTTGCTGGTAAACTACTTACCAGGAGCTTCTTGAAGGAATTAGGCATTATCCAGGTCGATTCATGTGTTCTTTGTTTGGATCAGGCAGAAACTCTCTCGCATCTATTCTTTGAATGCCCATATGCAGCTTATCTGAAGCTGTGCAGGTTAAAGCTAGAAATAACTACTCAACATGTGGGAGGAATACAAGTAGAAACAGAGTACTGAAGGCAAAATTCAAGAAGAGGAGGAAATCTACTATCCTGTCAAGAGTTGTGTTTAACTGCTGCAATCTGGCACATTTGGAGAGAAAGAAATGCTCGAGTCTTTCAGCAACAAGAGTCTCACAAAATAATTGTATTCAGGAATCTATATGAAGATATCAGAATTATTTTGAGGACTTGCCATTGGAAGATTGATCAGGATCCTTATATGAGGGATAATCTAGCAAACTGGAATGTGTGATTTCTCTATATCTAGCTAGATGAGTATCAATGTATCTCTGTTATCCAGTGTTCTAGCTTGACTCTTGCTACAACTAAGTTGAGGGTGACGACCAGGGTCCTCTCCCCTCTCTTCAGTTGAAGCAAGTTATTTAGCTTTTGCAAAGGATACTTGTATTTGTGTGAGTTATCATGAATGAAATATATTTTTTTTTTTACTGTGTGTGTGTGTGTGTGTGTGTGTGTGTGTGTGTGTGTGTGGGAAAACGGGGGCTAACACTCTAGCCTCTTACGCTGATGTGTTGCCCATCTATACTGTTGTGGATGATTAGATGGCTTATTCAGCGAGGGCAGATATTTGAATTAATAACTTCGGGTTACAAAAATCTTATTTTACAAATTAGTTGATGTATCTCCTCCCTCTTGTCAACGCGTTCCATCTCCATTCTCGTCGCATTTATTGACGTTACCAATGTTGAGGCCTGAGACCTGAACCCCATGATCAATCTTTCTGCAAATCAAGACTTCCACCTCTCTCTTGTTCTTCTCTCCCACCCTCTGGACCCATTTTTTATTTAACTTCAATTGATTTAGTTTGATCTATATTTATGAATCTAATTCGATCTTTGATGCTTCTCAAGCTTCAAGTAAGCGCCCAAGGGATATTTTGCATTGCAACAAATGTGATTTTAGTTTTTGAAATAACAAATTCAACAACTAAGATCTTTTTCTTTGTTGAAATGCATGAAATAGAGGTAAATCCTTATGATTTCAGGCCCAGTGGGTATGCACAGAGTTATAGTGTTCTTAAAGTGTGACGGGGCTCTTTCTCCTGAGCAGATGCATAGTCAAATGATCAATTCAAGTTAATACTATTCAAGAAAATAAAAAGAGCACCAATTAAGGTTTTTTTTCTCGCTTTGATGTTTACCCCTTTTTGGTTGTAACAATTTGGTGGTGAATATTTGTATTGAATATGAATCCGATCTTTATTCTGAGAGGGCAGTTTGGGATTTTTTTTCCTTTAGTGATTTAGGGAAGGTGATGTGGAGGGTAAGATAAGGAGTAGCTTTGAGAAGATTAGCGTATAAGAGAAAGGTTGAAATACGATGAGCGTTAAAATTCTTTTTTCCCTTTAAGTAAAAGTCAAGATATCTAATTAATAGGGAGGGTCTTTTGTAAAAATTTACCTCACTTTACTTTATACCATTGGATAATGAGTTATGATGTGGATGGGCGACACATCAGCGTCACTCTAGCCTCTTTGCTATTGCGATACACTATATATATATATATATATATATATATATATATATATATATATATATATGGGTAAAGTGCTCCTAGTAGGTCTCCTTAGATTACAATCTAAGGAGAAGGCTTAATACTCCAACATCCCAAAAACAATTTCACGATCCGACCGCACATTATCAACTTCATGTTTTAAGATGTATACATATAAAAAATCAAGTGATTTTGGGTTCGTTTACTCTATTTTCTTTGGGTTCAAATATTAACGGTTTTTTAAAAGTAGAACAAAATGGAACGATTAGATCAATAAGAAAACGAAATTCAAATCATTTGATTTTTTATATTTGTACATCTTAGAACATGAAGATGATAATGTGCGGTCGGATTGTAAAAAAAATTTGAAATGTTGAGGTTTTAAGCCTCCTCCTTAGATTGTAATCTAAGGAGACCTACTAGGTACACTTTACCCTATATATATATATATATATTTGAGTGAGAGTCGGTTCTCCCAGAGCTTCTTGCAAACTCCATGATTGGCCACCCCATGGATGATCCGAACTGTTCATCTTGATTTACATACTCTAATTAGGCTTCCAATGAAAAATCACGCGATTCTGAGCTTTGTTATCCATGCATCAAATGACATCTTTATTCTATAACTAATATAAAAAAAATTTGTAACCGCATGAGTAAAAAGGATCGAAGTCGCGTGATTTTTTCATTAATAGCCTAATTAGAGTGTAGATCTAGATGAACGGTTCGGATTGTCCATTGGGTGGCCGATTGTTGAGTTCGCACGAAGCTCTGCTGAGAACCGGTTCTCATCGGAATAGTTCCATATATATATGTGTGTGTGTGTGTCCCCGCTGCTGTCCTAGTGGCAAGTCATTGAGTTTGCTCACCAAGTGACTTGGGTTCGAGGCTTGGTGGATACTTAGCGCCTGAGAGCCAAAATAGCTCTGCCTTACCCTGTTTCGAAAATAGCAATTCTCTGGGCGTGGGGTGCGCGGGACCTGCAGGATTAGTTGGGGGCTACACTCGTTGTCTGCGTTGTGAGCTCTGGATACCTGGATGGATTTCAAAAAGTAATATATGTATATGAAAATGATCCTACGAGAACGGTTCTCAAATTAAGCTTCATGAGAACTCCACGATGAGTCACCCCATAAATGATCCGAACCGTTCATCTTGATCTATATACTTTAATTAGGCTAATCGTGAAAAATCAAGTAATTCCAAACCTTTTTACCTCATTAAGTGGTTACAAAAAAAATGTTATATTAGCTGTAGAAAAAATGTCATTTGATCATGGGCAAAATAGTTTAGAATCGCTTGATTTTTCACGGTTAGCCTAAATGGAGAATGTAGATCAAAATAAACTGTTCAGATCATCCATGGAGTGACCCACCGTAGAGTTCTCAGGAAGCTTAATTTGAGAATCGTTCTCATAGGATCATTTTCATATATATATATATATATATATATATATATATATATATATATATATATATATAGGTTTAGCTTGCCCGTAACACACTCCTCCCTCTTAAGAGGGAGATTTCAGATTTGATTCCCACTTGTTGCCGAACGGGGAGTTGGGCTTTGGGTGATTCGTGTGCGGTGTGTCTTTGCCTTTCCCCAAAAAAAAGATAAAAGAAAAAGAAATAAAGCATTGAAACTGTTGCATTGTGCAATTCATCACTTCTATCGTGTTGCATTGAGATATTCTTTGGTCTTCTCTTTACACTGAGCACCCTGTTTTAAATATTGGCCCGATATCTCCTTCTTTGCCTGCTGCTGATACGATATGGGAAAATTGTTCGCCATATCGTTTGCAGCAAAAAAGGGCCGATATTTGAAATATTGCCCGATAAATCACTGGATATAGGGCGATGAATCGCCCGAAATATTGTCCGATATGAAATAACTTATTTATTGCACGACTGCATACAAATGTACATTGTTTTTTACTGTCTTTGCATGCATATTACATCATTTTTTTAAGTAGATGATATCTATAACACTAAACTAATTTTTAGTTATCAATATCTCATTATATATATTGTCCGATATCAACGCCCGATATGCGCGCGTATCCCCGATATCTCCCCCGATATGCGAGATATCCGATATGAAAACCCGCATCCGATACGATCCCGATATTCGATATTTAGAACCTTGTCTGAGCATCTAACTAAAATTTGGAAACCCCTCAACTAAGCAGTTTGTTGTTAGAATCAGCTCCTGTTTTTGGTGGAGGTTCGGTGAAGAGGGTCTCTGAGCTTCTGTTGGATGTCTAATTGTGAATATAGTGATGTAACTTGTCATTCTCTTTGGGGTCATATGACAGTCCATTGTCCATTATGGACATGCCTAAATTGTTGCCTTTGCTACATTTAATCTCCTTGTTTTATGTCTTCGAAGTGTTCTTTCTTCCTGTTAAATCTGATTTCTTTTATTACGTTTCTCACATGTTGCATATAAATTTACAGTGCATCGGATATTTGCTGAGCCATATATTGTGATATAGGTTCGAGATTTAAGTGAGAGTGATCAGGAGTTGAAGCTAATTTTAGACATGTATAGACGTGAATCCACTGATTCCAGGTATGATCATTACTTTCAATCTGGATAAGCTAGTTGGATAAATTTTACTCTTTTAATGGAATCAAACTGTGAACTATTTGTGCGGAATTTGTAAATGTTGTCAGCTGCTTTAATTTTACTGGACACTTGGGATATGAGTGTTTTGAGGAAGAAAATTACAGTGCATAGATGATTGTGTTTGAGATCATATTACTCTTTTCTTTCACGTAATGTTTTTTCAATTACCAGCCTATATCACTGTTATCTTCATATGGGATGAGGTATTACATTGTTTCTAGGAGAAAGTTGCCATTGCTATTAATCAATTTACATCGTAAACTACGACTATCTCCATATGGTTAGCCTAGTTTGAAGTAGTGGGAGCTATGTTGTTAGAATCAATCATATTGTGAATCTTCATAAGGATCACATTAGGCATGATTGTGAAGCAAATAGTGCATTGTAAGATCCTTTTTGACTTGCCTTGGCATAAAAATAAATGGGTTAAAGATGATATAAATGTAGAAACACCCATCATTAATCATGCAAGTGTAGCAAGATAAAGATAGCTTAAGACATAATAAAAAGTTAAAAGAGGAGGTGATTGAAAAGGGGAAAAGAACAAACAAAAGGTTATAGCATTGACATTAAACAAATTAGATTATTGCTCAGACAATGCGCGCGTTAAGAAAAACAATCAACATCTTGATGGAAAGAAATTTAGATGAAAAAACTACTTAGATGAAATTAACATATTAAATACTTATATATTTTCAAAATAAATATGGAATTCATAATCGAGTAACATTTAATTAAGTAACTATTAATTTGAATGATATAATGGAAAAAAAAACAGTTGAAATCTATTAAAGAGTTGTATTCATATAATAATAACATTCAATGAGAGAATAACATAGAGTTTGATGTTAAGAGTTAAGTAACTCTTTTAATTTCTTTTCATTTGGTAAAATATAGAGAGACGTGAGAGCAGACCGTGATGTAACTCTAACTCTTAGGGCTCATGAGTTTGCATTAAGTTGTACAAATAATTAAAAGGACTGTATGATTTACATAAATTCAGTATCCCTAATTAAACCTCCTATTGCCATTGCAAATGTGCAAAGCCAAGTTTTTGGATAATGGACAACAGAAGACTGAATGGTTGTTTAACCATCAGGGCAGAAAGAACATTTCTCGCATCCTACTTGTGCAATTGTTTTGTTCTTTTTTTGACCCACGTCATAAGTTTCTTTCTTCTCACGTACATTGTTCTAAAAATCGGATTAATCGGCCGATTAATCAGCCGATTAATCCTATTCAGTGGCAGCCCGCTTAATATTAAATTAATCGCTATGATTATGCGCTTGAGCAATCGGGTCCAAAACGATTAATCTCCGCTTAATCCCCGATTAATGCGCAATTAATCCGATTAATCCCCGATTAATCATTTACGTATTTCATATGTTTTTTATTTGAAAAACTTATCACTTTGTGTGTGTTGGATCGCTAAGTAGTTTATGTTGTGATGTTGATGATTTGATAATGATCTTTTATTAAATAGTAGATGAATTGTTATTTATTAAATAGTAGATGAATTATAATATTTTATTATTGTATATTTTGCATAAAGTGATATTTATGTTTTATTATTTTTGATTATTTTTCAAATTAACTTATTTAGTAATCTTTCTCCATCATTCTTTAAAGTTCGTTATTTTGATTGATAAATTGACTAATTTTTTTTATTTATCTTATTTTGCAAGTAACTTCTTTGATTTATATTTATGTTGCAAAATTTGAAATCTTGGATTACTAATTTGAAGAGATAAGTTCTTTTACTTCTTTCTTTTTTACTATTTATTTATATTGTCTTGTTCATCATATCATAGTTTATAACTTCACATCTAGATATTGTCTTGTATAATATTTAGGTATTTTCAATAATTAATTGTATATATTCATATGTAGTTGTGTATAAATATTATTAAATATATTAAAATTTTCAAAAACGATTAATCCGCGATTAATCTCCGATTAATCATTATTCAGTGTTGGACCGCATGAATAATGAAACCGATTTTTAGAACACTGCTCACGTAAAGCCTAAAGAATGATCAACTATAGGCTCGGAGGAATCTTGTTATACAGATATGTCTTCATTGTAAGAAGTTTGCCATGAACTAAAAGAAAGGGAATGTAAAGAAAATATTTCACTCTGTTATGTTGTGAAGCGTGCAAATTGATTGACTCATATCCAGCTACAGGTCTGAGGTCCATCGGGGATCCCGATCGAATGTCTGATTTGGATCAAGAAGCTCTGTAAGATCCATTGGGTTCCCGATCCAATGTTTGATTCGGAAGGCTTTGTAGGATTCATAAGCTTTGGATTGTGAATCATAAGATCTGGCAACATTTGGTTTGGACTTAGGAGAGTAATAACATCTAAGTTATTCCGATGCTGCTCTGGAAAAGATGAATGTGCAAAAATTAGTGAAAGTGATGTCCCGTAGAAACTAAGAATGTGGCAAGTAGTTTTAGCTGAATAACAGTGGTTCATTGCCTAATATACCCACACATACTCTCTAAGAATTCAGAATCTTGTTTGCCATCTAACTAGGACATAGTTTAAGCTGATGGCTAGTTCTTATTTATGCTCTTCGTTGTTGTTGCTTCTGATTGTAGTTTTCTTATTGCCTTTGTAGTTGGCCTGAGTGTTGGAATATGGCTACTGTAAAGGTCACAATACTGAATATTTTCTGAAGCCTGCCTCCCTCTCATCATCGTCATCTACTTCTTTCCCCATTATAATGGGATTGTCTATAAAGCAGGGCTTCATGAAGGATATGATAAAGTTTTACGACATGTTGTCGATCTAACATCAACCCTCAAAATTGATGCCAATTAAACAAACTATGGTGAAGAGGGGCATGCCACAATCCTAAAAGGCCAATTGGCATCCTCAAATTCTCGTAGACTTGGGGAAGTGTCTAGAAGGGAAAAGATGAAAGTGCATTCAACTCCAAAGCACGCATAAATCCAAGGGTGAAAATACATGTTCCCCTCAATTTATAGAAGCCTGTTTGAAGATGAAATTGAGTTTTTGTACAAGCCAGACTTTTTGGCTTAAATAACTACCATGGATAGCGAAGGCTTTAATGATCATCTGTTGATTTTAACGCTACATGTTTTATCTGTAGAGCTTTTGGTCATTTTATTTATTTCTTTGTAGTTTGCTAAAGTTAGACCTAGTATAATGCTGTTATGGTTATGGCCCAAAAATGTATGTCAAGCAATGTTAACGATTTGTCTTCCAAGTTGGCCTCTCTCATAGAAAGATGATATATATAGCTGAATGGAGGGTTAACCAAATTAGGGCCTGTTTGGCTTTGAGGATAAGTTTTCTAATGTGTAGTTTATGACAGTTAAGTCCTTTAACTACAAAAAATCAAACTAAAGTATGTTTGACTAATGTTTGTAGTTTACTAAACTACAGTTGGCTACCTCAACTCCAAAAGTTGCCTTTAACTGCAGTTTAGAAAAATCAAGTCGTAGTGGATTTTTCTTTTAACTCCAAAATCATTTAGCTAATGAAACTACTGTCTTTTAAACTGGAGTTACAACAACTTTAATTAAATTATAGTTTAAAAACCTTGAATGCCAAACAGGCCCTAACGGACCACATTCTCTCTCATTGTCCACTAAAAACCTCAAGTGTTTTGGAAACCTTCAAGCTATATGCAATATGGCTTGGATTTTGAAGAACTCCAGTGTGTAGGACAAAAATCAGGTTCCCACAATTGGATAATATGTTCAGCTAGGTCATAATATGATGGTTGCGGTTGTGGTGGTGCTGGTGGTGGTGATGTGATGAATGGTTGTGGGCTTCCTGGCTCATTTTCATGATGATGTTGGACAGGTTGCCATCACTTCCATTTTGATGATCACCTTTTTCTATGAGAGGCCTTGTTGATGATTAGTTGGAAGCTGTGGTGCAGGGACATAGACACAGCGACATGGAACACAACATGACGGCACACAACACACTCTAAAAAGTACGTAGAAAATAGAAGTGTTGTGTTTGATTATAAGTGTAACACGTGTGTGACACAACACGGTTACACATTTGAAGTGTCCTTTCTATCAAGGTTTGGAACTCCATTTTCATGATGACATGTCATTTATTTTCTAATCTGACTTTTGAATCACAAGTATTATCTGCTTCTTTTCTTTGTTTTTACCTTGTTTGAGTTCAGGGATATTCATATGCATTATTAAGACAATCATATACAACATGATAATAAAAACAAAATAAAGTAAAATAAAACATGATAATACATCCATCTCTAATTAATCTCTTACCTGCTACCCCTTTCCATTGAGAAAAAGCAATATGGTTGACACTCAAGTAAAGCATAAGCTCAAAGTATCCGCCTTTTATTCTAAAAAAATTAAATTAAATCGGACAAAAAGATCATAACGATCATCATCATCAGCTGCAGCCGCGGCAGAGAGCCTTCTCTCATCAATCGGGGTTAGTTTTGAAGTTGAGAGAGCTCCACAAAAGAGTTGACCAAGTTTTTTTGACCAGGTTTCAACTGACTACGACCTAAGTTGATAACCGAGCGGCAGAGGCAAGCATGAGCAAGCGGGGGCTATATAATAAAAAAGATTTAAGGGCTTGGTAGGTGATCCTAATGTATTTTTAAGCTTTTGAGACCAAGCAGCATGCAACACATTATTTTGATGTGCGAAAATAGAACTTAATAATCCAATAATTATAAGCTACAATATCTGCATAGATGCATATAAACAAAATTCAGTTGAGTTAGGATGCATATGAACCGTGGACATCATCAAATACTTTTTGTTGCAATCTGCAGAGGTCTTCTTTTAAGATTTCAAGGTTTTATATGCATAAGAAGAAGCCTTGAGGACACCTAATTTTTCAGCATTTAATACTTCTATACGAGATTTATTGTGTAGACTTTTAGGTGGCATCAAACCATTGAAACCTTTTAGGGGAGTTTTTGTCTCAAATCTTATAAAGGAGAGAGCCTTTGTCCCATTCTTTCAAGCTAGCAGCACAAATCTTTTTGGCTAACTCTATTATGGGACACAAACACACACGCACATTTTGCAACCTGTGAAAGGATCGAAGCGAAATCCTTCCCCTTGAAATTCAGTGTTTGATCCACTCCATTAAAGTTAAGCTACTTCATTTAAAGTGTCTAAAAACCAAAATTCAAGACTTTTTAAGCTTTTTTTGCCCATACATCAGATATGCATAAAATGGACAGTATAGAAAACAAGTTGTTTAGTTTAATAGTCTAGAATGTTTTATATGATATCTATGTAGCACAAACACTCCTATCATGGAGCCGTGTCGTGTCAGAAATGTGTTTGACGCGTATCAGACACACTTATCGTGTGTTTTTATAAGAATTTGTCATGTATCCATGTGTTGTGTCCATGTCGGAGTGGCCATGTCTGTGCTACATAAATATCTAATAAAAATTGGCGTAAGGTATTTTAAATGTGTACACCATGTTCAAATGATTGGCTTAAGAATTTGCATGCCCAAAAGAGATCTAAGCAACATGCTATTTTGGCCATTGGTTTGTGCCTAGTTGATGCATAAGCAAAACCTTTAAAACTCTTGATTTTCGATTTGTTGGCAGCAGAGTGATTTTTTTATTTGAATCTCTAACATTGAATTTGAATGGGAAGGATTCGCTCTCAGTCCATCCGGAAGTAGCCAACTCCATCTCTCTTCATACATGCGTGCACGTGCACGTCAATATATACATACATGCATGTGTTGGTGCGTGTATTATAGATAAACAAACAGACACACACACACACACACACACAAACAACACCACAGAATCATGTAAGTTATAATGTAAGTGCCAGACTTACTTAATTGGACTAAATATTTCTTTTTTATGTTTTTGTTTTTTCTTTTGCTATTGGGGGAAAGGAGGAGGGGGCGGTGTGTGTGTGTGTGTGTGTTTTTTTTTATATTTCTATCCACTAGTTTAATAACCAGACCTTAGTATTTGTTCTAGTCGAAGAAATCGATTTTCAGCCTTGGACTTCAATCGACTTTAGATTTAATTGTGTGGGGGTGTACTCATCGACATGCTTCAAGTTCAACACATAATCGGAGAGGTTTCACCACGTAATTGTTTGACTAAAGGCGAGAGGCATCAAACTAATTGACATTGAATACAATGCACCTATCGGTCTCACTTTAATATATTAATTATTATAGTTTGTTACAGTATTATAGTGGTAAATACAAATATAAAGATTTGGAGGGCATATATGTAAATGAGGATTATTTGAAGTTGTTTTTGTATCCAAAAAAATATTTCTTTATACAAAATTAGGAATTTGTTTCACTGCCATTCAGTTTCAGATTGGGATGTTGCTTGTAGAGTTTTTAAACATTTGCAGTGGCCACAAGTTTCTGGCTCTATGGGACATGATCTGTACGGACAAACAGTCAACATGGTTTTTTCCTGACCTTTTAGATATATGAACTTTTTCGGACCAAGGATTTTGAAATCAGCTTGTATAAAAAGCATTTATTAATTGCTTTTTTGTTCAGGTTAGTAAAACAAAATCACGCTATAACGCTATACCTACAGGTTTTATTATATAAGCTGACAAGTCAATATTTAAGTTCAATGCTTTTATGTCATTGTAATTGCTCTCCTCACTATATTAAAAAAAGACAAGAAAAAAGACTTTCTGTAATTTTTATCCATGTTTTATCTGTTGCGGTTAAACTAGTATCTGTCCACTAAAGTTGAGCATAACTTGAGTTCATTACCTGCTTCAATCTGTTTGCACTGCAGGGAGGTAGTGGAGGGTAGGGACATGGAATATAAGGCGTGGGCTCATGTTCAGAGCCTCAAATCATCTCTCGATGAGCACAACCTGGAGTTGCGTGTTAAGGAAGCCAATGAAGCAGAAGCAACATCCCAACAACGGCTAGCCACCACTGAAGCCGAGATTGCTGATTTAAGACAGAATTTGGAATTCGCTGCGAGGTATAATGGCAATCTTTTCTTCTCTTGTTCTGAGAAAATGAAAGGTACCAATGATGCATTTCTAACTTTTAAGTAACTTTTTAACTATTACCCTGTAGATTTATATTGGCTAAATCAAGGGTTTCTTTGTTCATACAACACCAATTTGTGGATCTTCTTCTAAAGATCAACTGGTGTAGGGGGTTCAAACTTCCATTTTGTTTTTCACTTTTATCTTTTACACTTCCACGAACAAAAACAGAGTGGCAACTAGAGGGTTCTTAAAGGAGCCCCTTTTGTTTATGTTCCAATTTGAAATTTCTAGGGGACTGACGATCAGGTTTCTAACTCAGGGATATATGTAATTCATCAGAGACTTTGAAATCCAAGCATGAAGAAGGCGAGGCCTACTTGTCTGAGATCGAGGTTTGATGTCCTCGTATTATAATTACATATATGATAACATTACAATTGATAGAGGAATATCTTGGAATGGTTATCTAACTTCAATTCCCTGCAGAGTATAGGGCAAGCATATGAAGATATGCAAACTCAAAATCAGCACCTGCTGCAGCAAATCACGGAGAGAGATGACTACAACATCAAGGTAACTCTTTTGGTGCTATATTTTCTGTATCTTTCACATCTTTTCATGCATAAGATTTAATGTCTTCAAGCCAACTTCCTAAGCATGAGTCGAGCGCTAAAATGTACACTATTACGTAGTGGCTTATGTTATTGCTTCCACACATGGGAGGTTGCTATTGGCAAATGCCTTGTTACCCTAGCTGACCTTTAGTGCCACGTGATCTTTATTCATCAAAATTGAATTGAATAAACACGTGTTTTTTTAAATCCACATTTATTTTTATGATATATAGATCAATGAACTATGTGGATCACATGTTACAGTGGGCCGACATTTTATTTGGCAAGTGAGACGGACATTAAGTGATGTGGAACATGTACGAGTGTTCGGAAATCAGCGGAAAATTCACTAAACTCACGCTTCACTAACAAGTTATGATCGTGGGTAGGAAGGATTAAAAACTAATAATACTAGCAAATTGTTTAATCGAAGAACATGTTTAACTTAATCCAATTAAATCGTGAATCAACTAAAGGTAATGAATATGTTATGCAGGCAAAGATTCTACAATCAATATATAGACAAAGATTATAGGTAAACAGATACGCACAAGCTCACCAATATAAGTGGACAATAGTAAAGCCAATAAAACTTAGATATTAGACATCGATTCAAAAATAACCGATCTGAATTAGAAAAGTACCTACTGAGAATCACGCTAACCTCAATGTCCTGCTGATGTGTAGCTCTATCCTCCACGAGTCTAACACCATGAAAATTACTCGAAGCGGGCTTCGAATGACTGAGAAACGGCCTGAAAACGAAACTTGTGCAACAAACAAGTCTGTCTTCAGCTTAACGGGTTTGGAATTGTAGCTGCGTGTCAAATGATATTGTTGCAATCAGGTCGGGTTGCATTGTAGAGTCGGATCCGGGTCTGCACAGTTGACTCGGAGCGGGTTGGATCAGTTGACTTGCAAGTCGGGTTATGAGCAAAAAACCAAGTCGGTGATTGAAATCAATTGGCCCAATCTGTCTAGGTCTAGGGTTTGTGTGTTCCTCTCTTCTCTCGATGGGTGTTGGGGATGGGACGGTGGCGGCGCAGTTGGTGAGCCAGCGTGGTCGGTTGTCGATGATGTTGGAGATGAGTCTGCGACAGAGGCTGGGTTGACGTCGAGAGGACGGAGTAGATGAGTGGTCGTGGAAAGAGGAGGCAAGTGAGGTTGCAACTGTGAGGATGTCGATGGTTGTTGACGCATGTGGGGGAGGAGAGGGAAGTGGGGGGAAGGCGGTGGCGGCTGGCCGAGAACGGCTGAGAAGAAGGGGTGGCAAAGGAGAAGAAAGAGGGGCAGGTCGAGGGTGAGGAGTAAGAGGGATGTGGGCATGGTGGCGCAGGAGGGAAGGGTGGTAGCGCGAGGGGTGGGAAGCCGACGGTGTGAGGGCGGCGGTGTGGTTTGGCGACTGTAGCTAGGGTTAGGGTTTGAGTGACGGGAGAGGAGAGATAACAACAGAGTTTTTCTTATTGTTGGGGTTTTCGGATTTTTTTTTCTTTCAAGTTTTGTTTCTAGGGTTCTGAGAGGGATTGAGGGAACGGAATTAGGGTTTGGAGGAGTGGGGGAGGGTGAAGAGGAAGATGGTAGGCTAGTTAAGGTTTCACACGCCTAAACTGGAGTTTCTTTAAGGCTTCACGCTCAAAGAGAGAATTTGGGAGAGGGTAATCTCACACAAATGTGAAAATTTTCATAATCATTAATTCATTAACTTCTAAATACTAGTACATGGGGCCTTTTATAGGCATTACAAAACTTGATTTTCAAATATACCCGATTTGACACTAAGATAAAAAGAAAACTAAAAGAAACAAAAATTACAATAAAAAGAAAATACATAAAAATACTCCTTGAACTACTTGAACACAACTGAAGCAACTCGTCTTTTCCAACGATGATAGACACGTCAAGGTCATGGCTGGATATCCGCATCATTAAATTTGTTTCTAGTCTCCTTGAGAGCAATTAAAGGGGCCTTGGAACCATCCCCCCCCCCCCCCCCCAAAAAAAAAAAAAAAAAAACCACCACCACCACCACGACGCACCCAACCACCACCACAAAAATAATAAGAAGTCCAAACCAAGCCAACAACAAAACAAAAGAAAAAAAGCTCAGAAAGAAAAAGAAAATCTGCCAAACCAAATGAGGGCTTACCTAATAGTTGATCCACATGGTTGGTCTACATCATAAAACATATATTTATTGAAATTGTGGTTTCAAAATTCCAATCTGCTATCCTATGGGCATAAATTTCGCAGGGGTAATGTTCAAGATGGCTTCCCTAGTAGGTAATCTACATCATAAACAGTATATTTATTTAAACGTGTTTTTTCAATTTGTTCATTCAACAGGCATAAATTTAGTGGCTTTCTACAAAAGAGATGATCATTAACAAGAGTACAAACTTAAATTAAAAAAAATCTAGTTTTGATCGAAGAGTTTACAACTCTATTACTTATAGATGCACTGCATTTATATAATTTAAGTAGTGTCAACATAATTATTGATTGTCTCGAAAATATTTTGTAACGTCTTGTGGTTTTTTAAACTATTGTAACCTTACAGATCCACGCGACAGATAATGAACATTAAAGCCACGTATAAGTATAATTAGTATTGTATATTTATACACATCCAATATCATATTTTTATCCTTATATGTATTTGTGAATTGTATTGTGTATCTATACGCAAATATGTGTGTATATTGTTTGTCGTATCCATGCAATACCTGTGTTCTAGTTTTTCAAAATTACCTGTATCCAGTGTCCTTACGTGTATCTTGTATCTTGTATCCATGTCGATGCTTTATAGGTTAGGATATAGGATATATGTCCACACGTGCACGCGCACGTACACATGAGGTGGGGGGGAATGAGTTCTGCCCAAGTGTCTTCCGTAATTCTTACCACCCTTCAATCAAGTTCGTGTGCTAGGCGTATTTGAAGTTGGGATCACTAAAACCGGCGAACCAAGAAGGATGAGGTGTAATGACTAATTGATTTACTAATTAGTTATGATTTTTTTTATTTACTTCCCTTTTCTCGTTATTAGACTTGTTTGTGGTTTTGGCTATCTTAGAGTTTGAACTTTGACTGTTTAGTTTAATCAGATGTATCCTGTCTGTTTTTCCCTAATTGAAGTATTATCTTTTTGTTCATTTAAATAAGTCATATTCAAGCATCATATTTACTCGAAGATGAAAGCTACAATTATCATAAACCTAAATTTTGTTTGTTGTCAAATGAATATATATATATATATATATATATATATATATATATATATATACGGAAGGATTCGGGCTAGCCCGAATCCTTTCCACTCGAATACCAACATCTGACATTCAAATACAAGATCCACTCCGTTGAAATTGATCTATATTATTTTAAGTAATAAAAAAATCAAGTGTTTTGAATATTTTTTGTCCATCCATCAAGCGGCGCAAAATGGACGGATGAAAGTAGTGAGTTAGTTAAATCTATGTCTTTAGACATACAAATTCTCGATCTGGTCATTTAATCATGATCTAAACATTTAAAAACATTACAAACCAATTTCTGTTAGGTTTCAAATGTTCTACACCGTTAAACTAACCAACTCACTATTTAGGCCGTCCGTTTTTTTTCCTACTTGATGCATGGGCAAAAAGTATTTAAAATACTTGATTTTTGGTTTATAGATACTTGAAATAATATAGATCAACTTCATCGGAATGGATCTTGTAGTCGGATGTATGTAGTGTTTGAGTGGCAAAGATTCGATTTCGGGCTCGATTCCTTGCGGAAACTACTCTCTCTCTCTCTCTCTATATATATATATATATATATATATATATATATATATATATATATATATAGAGAGAGAGAGAGAGAGAGAGAGAGAGAGACGCACACTCAAGTACATGCATAATTATCAATGTTCTAAAACAAGGTTTAAGCGGTCGATTAATCGTCCGCTTAAATGTTTTCGGCTTAAAACCGAGCAGAACTTGAAGAAAGCGGTCGGAATACTCGGCCAGGTAATTAATTCGCTTAAGCGATGATTAAGCGTCTAATTGGTGATTAATTAGCGTCCGTTTAAATGTTACTCAGTCGTTTTTTTAAATGGATTCAAAATTCGAACTCATTAAGCTAACCGAACTCAAACCCGATCCAATAATTGAGGATATAAATTGTCATGTGTTGGAGAATTAGGGTTGCGAGTCTTAAATTTATCCGCATTCTCGATCCTCCTGCGGCGACGACGAAGCTCCCGAATCTCATGAAGAAGCTCTCGATGCTCACGATGACGAGACGATGAAGCTCCCAAAGCCCTAATTTTGTTTAAAGCTCCCGAAACTCAAGGCGACGATCCTCCTGGAGAATTAGGCTCTCGAAGTTAGCGACGAAGAAGTTCACAAAGCGTTGATCCTTCTGTGGCGAACTCCCCCTTCGATGGTGACCTCCCCTTGTGGTTGATCCTGCGACCTCCCTCTTTGTCAACAAAGACCCCCTGCGATCAGCTCTCTATTCAGCAGCAAAGGGTCGACATCGACCTCCTGCGTTGACGGCGCCCCCCCGGTCAGCTCTCTCCCCCCTTCACGTGCACGTATTTTGCCTAGGTTCTTACCAATGATTTTTGTTTCTTGTAATAGGCTGAGAAGTGCTTTAAGCGTGAGAAGGATAGAGTTGCATATTACTTGCAGTTGCATCTAGCAGTGAATCAAAGTTGTTGGAAGTATGTTGTTTTATGAAAGAAATACACATATTTGTTCATTTAAAAAGCATTTTTTAACTATAGTTGTTGGAGGTGGAGGTACATTGATGTACTTTGAACTGAATGACATTATTACTTTTTAAATTCCTCTTAGTACTAGCAATTTAATTTTTTAAGTTATGTTTGCTATATCTTTTATACATTTTTTAGAGTTTATAGAATTCATATTTGCATGTTTTAAGTATTATAATATTATTATATATTAAAATAATAATAAAATGTGTAATCCGTTTAATCACCGTTTAAGTATTATGCGCTCCCGGACCGCGCAAGTACTGAAACCGCTTTTTAGAACATTGATAATTATGAGATGATGTTCAACATAGCGAAGAGTGAAGACCAAAGAGCCCTTGTGAAAAAGAAAGAACAAAAAAGGGTGAAGCAGTCAATATTATGAATTGTTGATGAGTATTGCGTAGCGGATTAAACTATTTAGTTCCTGGTAGGAAGTATAGGTATTCTCGACGCAGTATTCTTTTTGAAGTCAAAAGATGTTATACAGGGCCTGATCATATTTCTTTTTTCAGTGTTTGAGGGGATAAAGGGTTAGTATAGCTAAATTATTCAACGAAATAATAAAGGGTAAGCTGTTTGTAATCCATCTATAAGAATAAAGGAATTATAGAACATTGGCCAGTTATCATGGAATTAAATCTATAAGCAAACCTTTGAGCCATACTATGTGACTTTGCAGAAACAATTGAACAAAGATTTAAAAAAACAAGAAAATTCATGCTCATGTTATGGCTATAACCCCACACAACTCCAACCAGACACCAATGCAAGCTATACTGTTAAGTCTGTTATAAAAATTAGAATTTACTCATGACTATTGGAGAGGTTCAGATGGGCGATGAGAGATTTACATATGGTTTCCTAGATTCATAAAGGCTTATGGTTTATATCAATCATCATAATAATGATAGGGAGACTGGGTAATATATACTTAAAGCTAGATGATTGACACTGCAAAGTGCCTTTGTGAGGAGTATATGTGAACATATAGCAGTTTGGGATAAAGAACATGTCAAAAAATGTAGCTGAAATGAGAATGTTGAGATAGACAAGAGATGATACACTTGATGATAACAAATGAGTGCATTTGTAAAAGTTAACGCTGGCTTCAATTGAGGATAAGATGAGGGACTGACTATCTGTGTGGCTGGCTGACGAGCATATGGGAAAGAAAGAGTTGAAATAATGCATCTTTGTGAGGGCAGGTTGCTGGGTGCTCTTTGTGAAAGTTTTCAGGAACCAGGATTTCTTTTATAGAATAAATTGAAGTTTGTGTGCAGTCTAGCAAGAGCCACAGGGCTTGAAATATGTAGTTTTTTTTTGAGCCAACAGTCATTGGAGTATCTTGGCAACCTACGATTTATTAGAAAGGATTTTGATGGCCACATTATTGATGCATTTCTGAGGCTTCCCAAATCTATATGCTTGGAGTTTGATAGGCCATTTTATTGATGCATTTCTGAGTCTTCTCAAATCTTTATCTGGGATTTTGGTTGACCTCATGATCAGAATAGTTATTATAATTTAGATAATATTTGCCTTTTTTGGAGAATCACTCGCTCTGCTCACTCTATTCCAGCTTGTCATGGAGGGTACAAAAGCACGACAGCTTCATGATGCGTTGTGTAGTGAAGTTCATACCATAGACAAAAAATACAACATGCCAATTCTTTCCTGGATTCAGTCCATGAGAAGGTTGTACGGTTTGATGACCAGGTAAGTTTTATGTGCTAGAATTTCAACATGAAAAATACTGAGTTTCTTGGTGCTAAACTATACTTCCTTTGCAGTTAAAAATTTGGTCAGATCAAGTTGGAAGACTCGTGGAGGATGGGTGGCAGAATTCTACCAGTTTGGGGGATGCTCAAAGGAGGCTAACAGAGGTAGAGAGAGAATATCAGCAGATAAGTCAATCATTGGGTGAACGACAAACAAATGCTGCAAAAAGCAGGGTGGATGTTGCTGAGATACTAATTGAACTAGAGAAAGAAAGGTATTCGGTACTCTTGTACTTTTGTAGCCTTGAGATATCTAAAGGTTTTTGAACTTCACAATAATGTGGAAATACAGGTTTAATAAGAGGAGAATAGAAGAAGGATATGACGTTATGAAAAGGAAACTTAAATACTTCAGGGAACAATTTGAAAGTTCAACAGCGTTGGGTAAACTTAAACAAGAAATCAGAGAATACAGGGGAATACTCAAGTGTCGTATCTGTCATGATCGTCAGAAAGAGGTAAAGTTGTAGCATATATCCTCAATATTCTCATTCAGCATTTTATAATCCATTACTTTAGAAAAAGATATCATCGAGATAGTTAAACCTTCAACTGCCAAATGAATACTTGAATCGACTACACCAGGCTAATGAGCTTGCAGTTGCTGCTTATATCACCTGTTAGATTTCCATTGCGCTGAATTGTTCTTCTCTTTGAACTGTTACGAAAATTTTTGTGTTGTCATGGGTTGCAGGTTGTTATTGCCAAATGCTACCATTTATTCTGCAGTCAATGCGTCCAAAGAACTCTTGAGAGCCGCCATCGGAAGTGCCCATCCTGTAGTGCCAGCTTCGGGCCTAACGATGTCAAGCCAATATATATATGATATGACAGAATTCTGCTGTTGCTAGAAAACAAGATCTAGGGCTGTCTGAGCCGTACCAGGGCCGTTGAGCCGTACCAGTACTGGCCAAGCTCAGATTGATTGCAGATTTCCTTGTATTTGCTATAGCCAATTTTTGTAACATATGTCGGTAGGTACTTATTAGTTGGCTAGATGATTCCAGCCCTGGCCTCACCTGATTGATGCAGATCAGGCAGCGATATTATTTTAGGCTGCAGATCCCTTGTGCTTGGTCTCGTGTAAAAAAGCATCCTTGTCCATCAACTTCACTGCCCGGGTAGTCTTCAATTATTGTTCACCGATCCAGCAGAGAGCATCGTTACCCTGCATCCCTTGTGCTGTAGACTGTTCTACTGTTTGAAGTTGGGTGATAACGATGAATAAGTGTGTTGGTTGCTCTGGTGATTTCTTCTTTTCTGTACTTGTACATTTATTTCCCTAGTGAATGGGCTACAGTGAGATTTTGATCATATTGCTGGTTTCAGATTGTCTTTTTGGGCGTGTGGTGTGCGTTCTGCTGAGTGATGACTTCTACGTTTGTTGTTGCATATTTTACCCTTGAATTTGTGTTGAAAAGGAGAAAAAAAATGGAAGATTTTATGTCTTCGCAGTAAACATTATGCATTCTGATGATGATAATCTCAACTATGTTAGAAATTATTTTCCATCTTTAACTGTCTTTTTTGCTTGCTCTTTTTTATCATTTCATAAGTTTTTCCTTCCTTGTCATCAAATGGATGGAAAGTTATATGAATTCAACGTGAAGAAGGTATTGTGTGTTGCAATCACTAGAAGATAATAGGTTTGTACGTTTGTTGAGAAGTGGTGAAAGTATCCTTTGTGCTGGCAACTGGTAGTCTCACGATCTCATATTTTACCTAGGAATTGAAAAACTACTGAGAACACAAATACCCTACAGATGGTGTAAAGTGAGTGAGTGTTATAATGTTAGAAACTAATATTCAAATAATAATTTATTGAGGATTAATATTAAAAATTTAAAATTTGTTAGGAGCTTATATCTTAAAAATCCTAAAAAGAATATAAACCTCAAAATTCTTAAAAAATCACGAATTTTCGTTTTCTTAAAATTATATCTGGAAAATATATCCAGAAACAAGAAGCTATGCAAGTAAATATGAAAAATGCATCCGGCGAAGCATATGACTCTTCCTTTAGAAAAAAAGTATATAAATAAAAATAATAAAATGCCATGAAAGAATTAGTGTGCACATCTCAAAAAAGAAAATAAAAGAAAAGAAAAAGAAAAAGGATGTTAATAAAATAGGGTGGAATGATCCCATACATCTTTCTCTTAAAGACGATATGAAAAATAGCACATATTTCAAACACAAGTGGGAGAAAATGTTATGAGGGAAGGAATTATTTTTAGGTCGGAATGTTAAAATATAGAAAATAAAGAGAAAATGAAAAGAGGAAAAAAATTCTTTGTATCTTCGGATATATGTTTGTTCCGCTAGAAAGAAAATAATCTCTCTTTTTCATGCCAAACAAACAGCATAGAATTTTGGTCAGATTGAGAGTATTTGTTGAAAATTGCAAATAAAGGCAGGTCATTAATAAGTCATAAATTTACTTATTTATTTATATAATAACTCTTTTTTAGGTAAAAACAGGGCAAAATGTCTTGTTCAAAATATATTAGAAGGAAGGTACAAACAAGAGAGGAACAGCTACTAATCTAATCCCATACTGCTTATAAAAAGGAACTCTCCCTCACTTGAGCAACCATGAGGAGCGAACCTAATCGTCACTCACCGCACAATACAGATATCCGAGGGAGCCAAAACCGGCAACTTTGAATCGTAAAAAACTGCAACAAGCACCAGAGAGTTTGCCTCTTAAGGCTCGCAGTTTCAAAAACAGGCTCAAAAGATGATACTGAAAACAAGTGTTTCATCTCTTGAGCCTGTTCTTGAAGTTGTAAGCCTGAAGGCAAACTCTCAGATGTATGTCATAATCCTCAGTTGCACAAACTTAAATTACATGATCAAGACTATTTATCGACCAGCTGAGCATTGAGATTTCATGAAATGTCTGTCTTGTAGAATTAAGATATTTCATTAATTGAACATTTAATTACATGATCAAAACTATTTATCCACAAATCGGACATTTCATTAAATGAAATGTCTCCTTGACAAGAAATTATCCAGCGCACATGCGCACATTGATGTAGAAAGCGGGAAAGACGAACGACGCCGGCTAGATTTCGTTCTAGCGTCCACGACGAACTCTAAAGACTTTCAGATAGAAGTTATACTCGAATCCACGAACACGACACTCGAATCCACGAGCAAGAGATACAACTCGAATCCACGAGCAATTTGGAGAGAAATCTCAATTTTATTAATTAATATTCGATGTTGAAATTAAAGAGTACAAGAGGTCTATTTATGGACCAACAATAAATCTTATTCTATCTATGAAAACTAAGTTCAAAATAAAGAAAAGAAAGTTTAAAATAAAGAAACCGTAAAACCTATTGAAATTTAAATTTGAAAACCAAAACAGAATCCTAAGCAAACTCAGATACTCTGTTACGTAATAGGGTTGTCGACAGCTAAAGGCAAGGGAAAAACTGAAACACCCTTACTTTCAGAAAAAGCCTGTCGAGTCCAAACGAAGGGTTGTCGACATGTCAAGTTATTTTGACATGCTGTTTGTCTTGCCTTATTCTTTGGTCTCCTACATCAGTCCCTCTCACTTCAAAGAACTTGCCCTCGTGTTCCTATCACTTTGATTTATGTCGGGATACAGGTGAAGGCACCATTTTCTTTGTAGATCTTGTAGCCGGTGAAATTAGTCTCAAGGCAATTCTTTTGTCCTTCAAAGTGAATATATATATATACCCTTGTGGGTAGGTCAACATCATGTTGCCAGAGTCTTCCCAAAAGAATATGGTACTTATCCATGTCGATAACATCATATGCAACAGAATCTTTATAGAACTTTCCAATAGAAATAGGAACATAACATAGATCTGTTATCTTGATGCATGGGCATTTCTTAATCCATCCAATGTCGTAGAAATGATGATGCGGCTTTGTCTCTAGCTTCAAGTGGTCCACAAGCGCTCTAAAGATGATGTTCTCGCAGCTTCTATTGTCAATAATAAGATTACATAACTTATCCTTGACCGAACACCTTGAATAGAATATTTAATGTCTCTGTGGTGTCAAAGATCTTCTGATTGCAAAGCACTTTCTAAATAACACAAGCGACAGGATCACCATGTCTTCGACGAAATCAGAATCCTCTGGCTCTATCTCTATTAACACATCATCTTCTTCTTCATAGTCAACCATATTGACTTGTCTTCTACACCTGTAACACTTGTCAATTCTGAGCTTGGAGTAAGAATTGTCTTTGCTTTAGGTGACTACGGGGGTTGTTGTTGGTGTCGACGTAGTGTTGGCCCAAAGGCCATTAGCCCTAAGTTTTAATGATAACAAACCATATGTAGTTAGGTATTAACACAGTTGTTTAATTAAGTTTCAGGTAAAAATCATATGTTGCATTTCGGCTCCGTCACAAGACTCACACAGTTAAAAGCCACGAAGATTTAGATCTCAGATCCACACCAGAAGAGCTCAAGGATCAAACAAAATTGAGAAGACTATTTTCAAGATTTGTATCTTTGCATTTTTCATTTTAGTTAGGATTTATAGTCATTTGTCAAACCGAGATGATAGAAGTTGATAACTTATGGATTGTCACACACACACTTTTCATATCTCAAGCAAAAATTTATTACCCGATTTCTTACCGAGTTTCAGAAAAACAAAGTTTCAGAAAATCAGTTTTTAGAAAAATAAGTTTTGGAAAAACAGTTTTTACTTTAGAAAAGAATTTTTATCAAAATATTGTTCTAACCTATTTGGTGTTGACTTATGATCACACTCCTGTTATTTATAGCTCTAGAACTCTATTTTGTATTTACCTATCAAAAGAAATTTTATTGAAAAAATATAGACTTCAAAAAGATTTCCAAAACCTGTATTTTGGCCTTGCACGATCGACCGCTGGCACAGCAAAACTGCTCTGTCGGTCGACCGGGCGGTCGACAATGTGCATGTGTGCACATCGGTCGACCGGCTCGGTCGACCGGTCGACCGGAAGCAAGAGCAGTGCTCTCTGTTTGTTCCGGTCGACCGGCCCGGTCGACCGACAGAGAGTTTACACTCTCTGTTTGGGAACCCCGATCGACCGCTTTCCCAACGGTCGGAAATCCGACTGTTGGCGATCGACCGGCCCGGTCGACCGGCAGCAGACAACTCTCCTGTACTGGTTGCCAACGACTATATTCTGTTTTGTTTTTAGTTGAGGCTTCTCCCAACAGATCTATTGGCTTTTTAACCCTAATTTTCATCCCCTATAAATAGTGGGAGTGAGATACAACTCATATACAAGATTTACAAGTTTAAAATTAAAGTTTTTCAAAGTTTAGCCTTTTAGCAAAAGATTTTTCCTCGAGCCATATATTTCCAATCCTTTGGTGTTTTAGCTTGAAGCATTCTCCTCTACTTCTCTACTTGGTTTTTGCACTACACAATCCTTAGAGTTTCATCTCCTTATCTTGGTTGTAGGGTTATGCCTGTGAGCTTACTTTGTGGTCAAGTGTTGATCACCTTTTTCTTCATATTGAGAAGTTGTAGAGGTTGCGGCCTCAAGCGAGCTAGTGAGCTCTAAGTTGGTGTTGCGACATCGTGAGAGAGGACAAGTGTGTCCGAAGAGTTCTAGTGAGAACTTGTACTCGATTGACGATCCGGTGGGATCGATCATAGTGGAAATCCTTCATCGTGTTGAAGGCGGGGACGTAGAGCAATGACTCGATCCTCGAAACATATACTTGTGTTTGCGATTATCCACATCTCTCTAAACTCTACTCTCTCCTTTACTTGCACTTACATTGTCTACTCTCTTGCAAGTTTCATTTAATTGTTATTGCTTATTGTTAATTATTTTTAAATCCGCATTATTTGCTACTAAGTATAGCCATCACCTATTCACCCCCCCTCTAGGTGATTTTCAATTGGTATCAGAGCCTAACCCTAATTTTTGGTTTAACCACCTTAGGGAGATCCTCTTTATTTGGCTATATTTATTTGTTGCATTTTTATTTGTTTGTGCACTAAACTTGTTTTCATGGCATCACTTGACTTCTCTAGCATCAAATCCCCACCCAAATTTGATGGGTTGAACTTCCCCATTTGGAAGGTCAAAATGAACCTATTCCTAAAGTCCATAGGAGTTAGAGTTGCTAAATCCATTACCAAAGAATTTGTTGAACCTCACGATGATGAGAGTACATGGACCAAAGCAACCGCTAAGGACTATGAGGCCAATGCTAGAGCCTAATATGCACTTATACAAGTATTAAATGAAGATGATATTTTTCGTGTGATTGATTGCAAATTTGCTTATGAAGTTTGGAATGTTCTTATCATTACTCATGAGGGACGTCGCAAGTCAAAAGATCCAAAATTGACTTGCTCCGTTCTCAATATGAGAATTTTTACATGCTTGAGAATGAAAGTATAGATGAAATGCTTACTTGTTTTACCAAGATTACTAATGCTTTATCCTCTTTGGTGACAAAATTAACAATAACCAAAAGATCCGGAAGGTCATTAGAGCTCTTCCCAAATCTTAGAAAGTCAGGCAACCACACTCAAGGAGCTCAACGATAGGGAGGAGATGGACTTCTTCAGCTTCATCGGCAATCTCAAAACCCATGAGATGGAGATGAAGGTGAGGGAAGAAAGGGAGGCACCAAAGAAGAAAGCACTAACTTTCAAGGCGGCTCCATCCTCCTATGATGAAGAGGAATCATCGGAAGACTACGATGAAAACTTTGCCTTGCTCATAAGAAAAGTGGGCAAAATGTTCTACAAAAAAGGTAGACAAAGCAGCTTCCGAAGAGGAAGACCTCAAGGAAGATTTGAAAAGAAAAGGGAGGAACCGGGTACATGTTTCCATTGTAAAAGAACGGGACATCTAATTGCGGATTGCCCCTCTCTACAAATAACATATGGCGATGGTGGCCACGTGGGATGACTCGGAGTCAGAATCCGAAGAGGAGATCGACACCGCACACATGTGCTTCATGGCACATGGTGATGATGCTTCCAAGGTATATCTAGAAAACTCCTTAGATGATGAAGATTTAACCATGGATGAACTAGCTCATTTTTTTAAAGAATTACGAAGTAGATATGAAATTTCTCTTGCTCAAAGTAAAAGTTGAAAAAGGAAAATGATTCTTTAAAGAATAAATTTGAACTTGTTTTAAATGAGAAAAATGAATTGTCAAAATCTTTTGAAAAAATGAAAATGAATTTTGAAAAATATAAAACTACTTGTAAGGGTAAAAGCCCAATCACCACTTGTAATAGAAATGAATTTTTAGAGATCCAAAAACGCATTGAGGTTTTGGATACTACCTTACAAAAATGTGCATTTGACATGATCAAATTTGCATCTATGTTTCCTAAGGGAAAAACCCAAAGGAAACACACTCCACATGCATCAAACACACAAAAGTATGCACACTCACACAAGCATGCATTTATGTATGGTAAAATATATACATGTGCACATTGTAGCCGCAAAGACCATTTAATAAAATTTTGTTATGCTAAGCTAAACTTGTCTAATAAGAATGTTTGGGTTCGAGAAGACACTAACCCCAAGGACCCAAAAAGATTTGGGTACCAAAAGACACGCCGAATTTAATTGATACAGGTGCGTCGTCCTCCTCCAAGACTTAAGAGGGGATGGTGCCCGGGTGGTGGATGCATCAAAGCTTAACGAATACATCGTCACTTGCATCGCTATCAAGAGGCACCCATTTTGGAGATTACCCATGGTTTGGTAACTTCTCCACCTAAAATTTCCTTTTGTATATGTATAGGATTTGCTAGTTGTATTTTGTGATAATATGCCTTACATGTGTAAACTTGCATATCCATATTTTTTTTAACTATGATTGGAATGTGTATTCGTTTTGCTTTTATACTTGCCATATGTTATTTGTCCATGTATCATTTTTTGGTAAATAAATGTTTTATAAGAATATTGTCAAAATAAAGATTTATTTAACCAAAGTAAGCAATAAATAGAGATGGCAATTGCGCGCCTCAACTCTTATCTAGAAGAATGTCGAGGAGAAGTTCAGAACTCTTAAAAGGATATTCGGCTTCAACATCTCATATTTATCGCTTAATTAATAAAAGGAAATATATTGTTAATAAAAATAAATAAAAATAAAAACAAAAATTTTTCTTGAGTTTTTCATGCCAAGTAAGTTTCAACATTATTTTATGTTTATATAAGAAAAATATATAATTCTTTTTAAAAAAGAAAATTAAATTAAAATCAAAAATTTTTAACAGATTTTTTGAACTGTTTTCAGCAGTTCCGGTCGACCGAGTTGGCCTGTCATAGGCACGGTCGACCGACTCAGCCTGGAACCAAAAAAAAAAATTCTGCCTGAAGTCGGTCGACCGGGCGGTCGACCGACTGAAACTGAGATTGCTCTCGGTTTCCACCGGTCGACCGGGCGGTCGACCAGGCGTCGGGTAAAACTGCTGTTTACCCGTTTTCTTTATAAACCCTAAAATCCCCAAAACTCCTTCATTCTTCTCTCCACCGCCTCCTTCTCTTCTCCTCTCCTATTTTCCTCACCCTAAACCCATTCCAACCCTCTTCCACTCCTCAAAATCCCTAAATCCCTTCACAATAATTGGGTAAAATTGTTCTCAGGCTCTAGATCTACAATTTGTTTGAGATTTTCTCTTGGATTGTTAAGGTATAATCTATTTCTCCTAGATCTTTCATTTTC
Organism: Agave tequilana; assembly: GCA_038442645.1. Lineage (NCBI taxonomy): Eukaryota > Viridiplantae > Streptophyta > Magnoliopsida > Asparagales > Asparagaceae > Agave > Agave tequilana. Next base: position 226,768 of record JAVJIF010006185.1, read on the forward strand.
CCTTACTATTTCTGATTTCACTTGTTTAGATCATGCTATTATCGTGCCTTATCTTGCTTATCCATTCACTATGTCAAAAAGATCTAGATCTGAGAAGGGAAAAACCCCTGAATCATCATCCACCCCTTTTGTTTCACAAAATGCATCTCATAGGTACACCCTAATTTCTTGTAAAAATGTAATCTCAGGTAGGAGTGTGGTGCTCAGTGATTTGAGCACCTCAATCTTGCAAACATTCTAAGATCCAGTTCTCTAGAAAATTTTGTTACCATTAAGGAACCAGTTTATCCTGAATTGGTACACTATTTTTACTCTAATATATCATTTCAACAAAATCATATTAGATCTAGAGTCATGGGCAGAGATATAAACATCTCTCTTCAAAAATTTGCAAGTCTCCTACACCTCTCCTGTGAGGGGGTAGATATTTATAACGTAGATCTTCATGACTTTGCTTATCTTGACGGTGAGTCTGCCCACACCGCCTCTACTCTGCTTCACGATGATGATAAGCCTGACTTAATTAGGAATGAGGAGGTGAAGTACTATACTCTCACCGCCCAAGTCCTGGCTAAGATCGTGTTCTATAACTTCCTGCCAAAATCAGGAGAGTATAATCACGCTAGGGGTTCAACTCCTCTGGTCATCTATTGCCTTCTGAAAGGCATTAGAATAAACATTCCCAAACTCATCATCGACTATATGACATCTGATCACCTTCTTGTCCCAAACCGGCACTTACCCTTTGGGATTCTCATTACTCATCTATTGAAGCAATTAAGATTTGATCTTTCCTCTGAACGGTCAGTTGAACCGTCAGTTGACATAAACAGCACCCTCCTCAAGAGGATGCGTGCTCGGGAGCGTCCTCCTGCTCCTCAGCCTCAGCCTATCATTCCTGTTGTTCATGGATCCTCCTCTGGCTCTTCTGCTTCTTTCGACCCCTACCTTACTTTATCCACTCAGCTTCGGGAGCACCGCCAGCAGATGTCAGCTGAGATGACCGCTAACTTTCAGCGGCTGGAGCAGCGATTGGACAATGACCTCAATCACATCTGTGATTCCATTCGTTACATGCATACCTGTATCGGTGACATCTACCACATGTTTGATTGGTCGGCTCCTCTTCCGCATGGTCGCTCACAGCCACTTCCTTCCACCGGCCCGCCGTTTGCTGCATGAGTTCCTCCTCCTGCTCCACCTCAGCCACCTGCTTCCCCAGAGGACTTAGATTTTCCGCAACATTGACCCCTTTTGTTGATGACAAAAAGGGGGAGAGATATTTTGGAGTTATTTATGGGGTATATGGGGTGTTAGTTTTCATGTTTGGAGTATTTATGTATTTGGATATTATTTTGCTTTTTTTTTGGACATCTTTATTTGTGTTTGGTATGTATTTTATGGACATGTGTTATGTTTCTGATTTTTGAGGTTGGCATGAACCTCTTAGCTTGTATGGACATCTTTTTTATGTTATGGCAGTTATCTTTATTGTCTCCATATGGTAAATGTGGTTGATTGTGTATTGTATTTGTTCTATTCTTGATCCAATCATCCACTTTGGAGGTTGGAGGTATTATCGGATGGATGGAGGTAACCATGTATGCATACACTTTCATATTTCTGTATCCTTACTATGCATAGATGGTTGGCTTATGAATCTAACTGTATATCCTTTGTATATGCCTTTGTTATGCATTTAGCTCTTTATATCTTATTCTTATATATGCATGTGTTAAGGGGCTTCACTTGAAGTCTTTACCCAAAATATTTGTAATTCCATATGTTTTGTCATCATCAAAAAGGGGGAGATTGTTGGCCCAAAGGCCATTAGCCCTAAGTTTTGATGATAACAAACCATATGTAGTTAGGTATTAACACAGTTGTTTAATTAAGTTTCAGATAAAAATCATATGTTGCATTTTGGCTCCATCACAAGACTCACACATTTGGAAGCCACGAAGATTTAGATCCCAGAACCTAACACACTAGAAAAGCTCAAGATCAAGCAAAATTGAGAAGACTATTTTCAAATTTTGTATCTTAATACGTAATCGATCGAACACTACTTGAAAAAGGCTCTTCTGTTCAGCTTTGCATTTTTCATTTTAGTTAGGATTTATAGTCATTTGTCAAACCGAGATGATAGAGGTTGATAACTTATGGGATTGTCACACACACACTTTTCATATCTCAAGCAAAAATTTATTACCTGATTTCTTACTGAGTTTCAGAAAAACAAAGTTTCAGAAAATCAGTTTTTGGAAAAACAAGTTTTGGAAAAATGGTTTTTACTTTAGAAAAGAATTTTTATCAAAATATGGTTCTAACCTATTTAGTGTTGACCTATGATCACACTTCTATTATTTATAGCTCTAGAACTCTATTTTGTATTTACCTATCAAAAGAAATTTTATTGGAAAAATATAGACTTCAAAAAGATTTTCAAAACATGTATTTTGGCCTTGTCCGGTGGACCGCACGGTCGACCGCTGGCAGAGCAAAACTGCTCTGTCGGTCGACAGGGCGGTCGACCGACATGCACCAATGTGCATGTGTGAACATCGGTCGACCGACCCGATCGACCGGAAGCAAGAGCAGTGCTCTCTGTTTGTTCCAGTCGACCGACAGAGAGTTTACACTCTCTGTTTGGGAACCTCAGTCGACCGTTCGGTCGACGGCTTTCCCAACAGTCGAAAATCCGACCGTTGGCGGTCGACCGGCAGCAGACAACTCTGCTGTACTGGCTGCCAACGGCTATATTCTGTTTTGTTTTTAGTTGGGGCTTCTTCCAACGGATCTATTGGCTTTTCTAACCTAATTTTCATCCCCTATAAATAGTGGGAGTGAGATACAAATTATATACAAGATTCATATACAAGATTTACAAGTTTAAAATTAAAGTTTTTCAAAGTTTAGCCTTTTAGCAAAAGATTTTCCCTTGAGCCATATATTTCCAATCCTTTGGTGTTTTTAGCTTGAAGCATTCTCCTCTACTTCTCTACTTGGTTTTTGCACTACACAATCCCTAGAGTTTCATCTCCTCATCTTGGTTGTAGGGTTGTGCCTGTGAGCTTACTTTGTGGTCAAGTGTTGATCACCTTTTTCTTCATATTGAGAAGTTGTAGAGGTTGCGGCCTCAAGCGAGCTAGTGAGCTCTAAGTTGGTGTTGCGGCACCGTAAGAGAGGACAAGTGTGTCCTAAGAGTTCTAATGAGAACTTGTACTCGATTGACGATCTGGCGGGATCGATCATAGTGGAAATCCTTCATCGTGTTGAAGGCGGGGACGTAGAGCAATGGCTCGAACTTCGAAACATATACTTGTGTTTGCGATTGTCCCATCTCTCTAAACTCTACTGTCTCCTTTACTTGCACTTATATTGTCTACTCTCTTGCAAGTTTCATTTAATTGTTATTTCTTATTGTTGATTATTTTTAAATCCGCATTATTTGCCACTAAGTATAACCATCACCTATTCACCCCCCTCTAGGTGATTTTCACGTAGAAGCTTTAGTCGTTGGTTGTACTAGTGGTTGACCACCATCGTGGAGCTCGGCTGAACTCCGTCGCCTTCTGCAGACTCTTCGATTGACAATTGACACCTGAAAAGTGAAGCTCTGCTCTATAACCTCTCTATCTTCATGACCTTGTTATGACCTCATCAATAGAGAACACACTGTGGAGGGTTGCATGCTCTTGGATATACCTTAACTCGTTGACTTACTTTATGATTTTATGATTTGTTGCTCTTCCGTCATTAATAGTTCACACAACAATAAAAGGTAGTAGAACTCCTCCGTATACGCCACAACAGTTCTTGTGCATTGTCTGCATTGCTCAAACTGGTTGTAAAGAATCTGTTGGTAATCGGGTGGAAGGAATCTACCTTGTAAGAGTTGCTTCATGCGCCTCCATATCATCACGGTTAGCTTGTCTCGTCGCCTCCTTGTGATTCGTAACTGGTCCCACCATGCGGCTATTCCTCCTTTGAGCTTGTACGCCTCGAAATTGACATGCTTTTCCTTGGGGACATAAGCCATATCAATGAACTTTTCAACTTCATAGACGCAATCCAATAAGGATTCAATGTCAGGTTCCAACTGAAGGAAGGAATCTCGATCTTCATTCGGTATTCGTTTGAACTTGGCTCTCCTCTTCTCCTATCCGGGCTAGAAAAAGAAAATCCTCGTCTCCAATTGGGATTTTTGAATTGGCCATTCGCCGTGGGCCTCGCCTGTCGGCCATCCTTCGGTCATAAGATTCATCTTCAGAGTCTTCTTCTGGATAGAAGGGTCGTGAAACTCCTCCTCGTCAGAAAGATCTTTGTACAGAAGATTTCGTAGAAGATGTCTTGGGGGTGGTGATGGTTGGCTTGGGTGTTTGTCGTAGTTGTGGTCGTTGGAGGGGAAGTTATTATGGTAGAGGTTGTAGATGGGGGTTATCTGATGGAGGCGGATGTGGAAAATTGATTGATAAATGCCCATGTCCGCTTTGATACGTACCATCGGCAAGACTATCATCATCAATCCGGAGATATATCCTTCCGCTGGCTATGGCCATACAGTCCAAGGATGACTTGATGTTGCTGATTTTCCTTCAAAAGCGGCTACTCTGGTGGAGAGGCTTGGTGGTTCGTTGTCGTCTCCTGTCATTATCAGAAAGTTTGTCGAAACTCTGATACCAATTGACGTGGGAAGCGGGAAAGATGAACGTCGGCTAGATCTCTTTCTAATGCCCACGAACCCTGAAGATTTTCAGGTAAAAATTGTGCTCGAATCCACGAGCACGACACTCAAATCCACAGGCAAGAGATGCAACTCGAATCTACGAGCAATTTGAAGAGAATCTCAATTTTATTAATCAATATTCGATGCTAAAATTAAAGAGTACAAGATAGGTCTACAATAAATCATATTCTATCTATAAAAACAAAATTCAAAATAAAGAAAGAAAGTTCAAATTAAAGAAAGTGTAAAATCTTTCAGAACCCAATTTGAAACTCAAAACAAAATCCTAAGCAAATTCAGATACTCTTTTATGTAATATTGCTGTCGACAGCTGAAAGGTGCTGTCGACAGCCAGAAAACGACAGACCTTTACTTTTGAGAAAAGACTGTCGACAGTCCAAAAGAAGGGCTGTCGACAGGTCAAGTTATTTTGGTCTGTTGTTTATCTTACCTTGTTCTTTAGTCTCCTACATCACACGAAAGCACTATTGTGCTGTTCCGGGAGGAAGAAAGAAAAGGTTAGAAACAGATAGCAAAAAAATAATAAATAAAATTACAGCAGAGATGAACCTTATCTTACAAATAAAAAAAATGTTTTTTTTTAAAAAAAATATAGGACGAATAAAACAGAAATAAGATAATTAATTTAATGTGAATTTCAATCCAAGGATATGAAGAAGCTCGACCATATTTAAACTCAGAATATTAAACAAAAAAAACAGTGAGAATTTTATGCATGAAGTAATTAGACAGTCAGCGGTCTGCCAAATTTCATACTCAAGACAGCCATTAATGACTTAATGAATTTTTCATCCAACCAACAGACTGCCAAAGCCTTGGAATTCATGAGAATTGTGTCCATACGAGTTCTTGCTCATCACACGCACATAAATATCAAACATATTTCATTCTAGTGAAGATGCAAGCAGCAGTGCTCTGGAACAGAAGCTGACAGAAGAACTCACAATGCTGCGCAAGCTCATTCACTGGCAAAGGGATAATCAGTTTATGTACAATGATTTGTCTAAGATTGCAGAAGCCTGGCTTCACTTGATTTTTGTCATACTGCACTTCCTTGCAACCTGCCGCGGGACAAAATAAGGATCAGGGCAGCACGTCATCAAACCAACTGTTTTATTATCGAAGTTGATCTTTCCAATACTCAAAATACCCTTGTAAACTGACTGAAACACAATCCTCAACATTTCATTGATGATCCGATGGAAGGAGAATCTACACAAGTTTTCCCACTAAAAATGGCCAAGAAAAATAAAGATATAAAGAAATTTGAGTTACTTTAATATTCCATCCTGCAACCAATATAATGATACAGTTCTTATCTTTCAGGCCAGTTATCTCTGATATTTGGATTCAATTCTTATCTTTCTTCTTTTCCTTTATTTGAATTGTAACGGCTATGATGGAAGAGCTCTGAGCCGTTTTCTTCTTCTTGGCTTAATTTCGTTAACGGGCCGGGTCCGGTTTGGCTTTGAGACTCGGGGACGGGTCCGGCTGGACCCGGTGACTCGACCCGCTAACAGGCCCATCCGGCCCATTTGTGAAACGCGGGAATAAATAGCTGGCTCGCGTTACTGTGGGGATCTATGATGTAAAAAGCCCTAAATTTGGGGACGAGCTGAACTGAGCTCGGCAACTGAGATCAATAAACCCATTTTCCTTCTTCTTCTTCGTCTCCTCCAATTTTCCTTTGGCGCTGCCTGTTCTCCCTGTGCTTGCTAACCTTTTGCAGGTGGAGATGCCGCCGAGGAACCGCCATCGCTATCAGCCGGTCATCGCCGACGCCCTAGAAGACGGCGAAGGCGTATCAATGGTATCAGAGCTTCCGGGTCCGGAGTTCCTTGAGGATCATGGAGAAGACGGCGACGACTTCACTCCAAAAGCTGAACCATGAAGGTCAGTATCTTTTGATGGGGGTTGGGATTCCAAGAAGGATCCAGATCATGGGAACACTCTTGGAGCAGTCCGTCGTCTCAAATGGAAGATCAAATTGACTTCCGATTCAGAGCTCTTGATGAAAGAACGGCACTAAGAAATCGGATCTTGGAGGAAAAGGTTGGTGATAACATGAGGACTATGGATGATCGGTTCCGTTCCCTGGAAGGAAAAATCGATCGTGGTTATGAAGAACTAAGTGGATTGATCTCAAGATTGTGCCAAGAACCACGGTTTTCAAATAGAGAAGCCGATGGATCTGTAAGAGATGAATCTCCTCGCATTGGAAGGCCCAAGGGAAGTCCTGAAGGGGTGGTGTTTGCTACTCCTTCCCTAGTGAGACAGGCAACCATGGGAGGAGGAAAGTCTGAGCACTTCTTGAGAAGAAACCATAAGTCTTCAACGGCTTTCAACACACCGGGTAAGCTTCCGATGCCAAAACACCCTAAGGTAGAAATTCCCATATTCAGGGGTGATGGGGACATCTTAAACTGGTTGTATCAACTGGAACATGTCTTTGCTATACATCATACGCCAATTGAGGATCGGTTTGAGTTCTGTGTTTTTTTCCTTCAAGGAGAGGCTCTGTTGTGGTGGAGGTGGCTGGAAAAACATAAGGGAGGGTCAGTCACTTGGCCAGAGTTTTATGATGAGATGCTTCTGCAGTATGGCCCTGATGATTTGGATGATCCCTTGGCTGCCTTGGCTATTTGAAGCAGACTGGTACTGTACAGGAGTACCATAAATCTTTCATAAGACTGGCTCACTTGATTGATGAATCTGAGAAAAATTTAATTAGTCTGTTCTTGTCTGGTCTGAGGGAAGATCTAAGAGGGAAGGTCAAGTTGGATAATCCCTTGACCATGGTTTCTGCTTACAGAAGGGCAATAGCCAGAGAATCCATTACAGTAGCAGAAAAGAAATTAAATAGAATATCTACCTACAGGGGAACTGTCAGCACACCAGGGTTAAGTCCAAGAAATTCTATGATTCCATCTACTAGCAGAGAGGGTGGTACTGCAACCATTGCTCCAGTCAGAAGGTTATCTCCATCTCAGGTAGAGGAATATAGGAGGAAAAGTTTATGTTTCAAGTGTGATGAACATTATACTCCTGGACATAAATGTAAGGGAAAGAGTTTGATGTTAATTGAGTGTGAAGATGCTGAAAGTGAGCAGGAAGAGGAGTTTTTATTAAAACCTAAGGAAGGATTTGGGGAAAACTTACATGAACTATCACTCAATGCCATGGAAGGTAGTGTATCACCCAGGACCATTAGACTCTGTGGACACATAAACAGGAAGCCTGTTATGGTGTTATTGGATACTGGTTCCACCCACAATTTCATTGATCCAAAGATAGTGCAGAGAACTGAGTTGGTGATTACACCTGAGTTGGCTTTTGATGTTACCATAGCTGGGGATGATAAATTGCAAAGTGGAGGGTTGTGTAAGTCTGTGTGTTTCAAATGTCAGGGAATGGAAATTGTTACTGATTTCCATGTCCTGCCTATAGGGGGATGTCAGATGGTGTTGGGAATTGACTGGTTACAAACTTTGGATGAGATGACTGTGAATTTTAAAGAAAGAAAAGTAAAGATTATCAAAGATAGTCATTCTTGGGAATTACAGGGGTATCCTCCCATGCTATGGAGTTAGTATCAGTTAAGACTATGGAGAAAACACTTTACCAGTCAACCAAAGGATGGGTCTTATATATTTGTCAACAAACAGAAACTCATTCTGATACTGTGACTAATCTCCAGTTGCAATCCTTGTGTAAGGAATATGACATAGTTTTTAGAGAAGTTATGGGTCTTCCTCCCCAGAGGAGCCATGACCATCAAATATCATTGGCTCCTGGTACTGAACCCATTAATTTGAGGCCTTATAGGCATCCTTGGGAACAAAAGAATGTCATAGAAAAGATGGTGGAGGAAATGTTGGTGACTGGGATTGTTAGAAACAGTAAAAGCCCCTATGCTTCACCTGTTGTGTTGGTTAAGAAAACTGATGGCACTTGAGGTTATGTGTGGACTATAGAGCCTTAAATCAAAAGACAGTGAAAGATAAATATCCTATACCCCTGATTGATGAATTACTGGATGAGTTATATGGAGCAAAATTTTTTTCAAAATTGGACTTGAGAAGTGGATACCACCAGATCAGGATGAGGGAAGAAGATATACCTAAAACAGCCTTCAAGACACATACAGGCCATTATGAGTATTTGGTAATGCCTTTTGAGTTGACTAATGCTCCTGCTACTTTTCAGGCTTTGATGAATGAACTCTTTAAACCCTATTTGAGGAAGTTTGTGCTCATCTTCTTTGATGACATACTTGTCTACAGTAAGAACCTAAAGGATCATCTGTACCATGTAAGGGTAGTGCTGGACATTTTACAGAAGAATCAACTGTTTGCTAAGAAAAGCAAGTGCCAATTTGGGGTGACAGAGGTAGCTTATCTAGGGCATGTTGTGTCAGCACAAGGGGTGGCTGTTGATCAAAACAAAATACAAGCTGTGATTGACTGGCCAGTTCCTAAAACCTTGAAAGCATTGAGGGGTTTCCTAGGTCTGACTGGTTATTACAGGAAATTTATCAAAGGATACAGTACTCTTGCTGCTCCCTTGACTGCCCTTACTAAGAAGCATGCCTTTCAGTGGGATGGAAAAGCTCAAAAGGCCTTTGAGAATTTGAAAATAGCTCTCACAAATCCACCAGTATTAGCACTTCCCAATTACACTTCACCATTTGTAATTGAGTGTGATGCCTCTGCAACCAGAATTGGGACAGTATTGATGCAGGAGAACCATCCTATATCCTATATAAGTCAAGAACTGAGAGATTCCAGTAAATATGCCTCTGCATATGAAAGAGAAATGCTGGGATTATTGTTGGCTGTCAAGAAATGGAGACAGTATTTGTTGGGAATGGAATTTATAGTGAAAACTGATCACAAACCACTGAAGTATCTGTTGGAACAAAGATTATACACTGAAGCTCAGCACACCTGGTTGTTAAAGTTATGCAATTTCAAGTATAAAGTAGAGTATAAAAAAGGAAGGGAAAACAGGGCTGCTGACAGCCTCTCCAGAAGAAGTGAAGCTCCTGACACTCCTGCCTTGCTGGAAATATCTGTGGTAAAATCTGATTGGATTGAATTACTAAAGGATATGGTCAGTACTGATGCCTTCTTCTCTGATTTAAACAGCAAGTGGAATGAGGGCTTATTGGATTCTGCTAAGTATCAGAAAAAAGGTGATCTCTTTTATTACAAAGGGAGAATTCTCATAAATCCTTCCTCTTCACTTACCCACAGTTACTGTCTGAGCACCATGATACTCCTGTGGGAGGACATTCTGGATATGAAAAAACTTACCAAAGATTAAAAAGGGTGGTGTACTGGTAAGGTATGAAAAACAGTGTCAAAAGGTATATCAGGAATGTGATACCTGCCAGAGATTTAAATATGAGACTACCAAACCTGCTGGGTTACTGCAACCTTTGCCTATCCCTCAAAATGTTTGGGAAGATATCTCCATGGATTTTATAGAGGGATTGCCAAAAAGTGGAGGTAAATCTGTTATCTTTGTCATTGTTGACAGGTTAACAAAGTTTGCACATTTTTTGTCTCTCTCTCACTCATACACTGCTAAGTCAGTGGCTTCTGTCTTCATGGATAACATCTATAGTTTGTATGGAATGCCACTGAGTATAGTCTCTGACAGGGATTCTGTTTTTACCAGTGAATTCTGGAAAGAATTGTGGTCCTTACAAGGAACTAAATTGCTTTTCAGTACTTCCTTTCATCCCCAAACTGATGGGCAGACAGAGGTAATCAATAGATGTTTGGAAACTTACTTACGTTGCTTTTGTTCCCACAAACCACAAGAGTGGTGTAAGTGGCTGCCCTGGGCTCAGTATCGGTACAATTCCAGTTGGCATTCAGCCATTAAGATGGCTCCATATCAGGCTGTTTATGGAAAAGCACCTCCCACTATCTCTTCTTATATCCCTAAAACTGCTAGGCTACAAAGTGTTGAGGAGGCACTGTTGGGTAGAGATGCAATTCTCCAGTTACTGAAGGATAATTTGGTTCATGCACAGGATAGAATGAAAAAGTGGGCAGATTTGCATAGAATTGAGAGAACATTTGAAGTGGGGGATTGGGTGTTTTTGAGATTGCAGCCTTATAGGCAGATTTTAGTAGGAGGAAGAAGGTCCCATAAGCTTTCTCCCTTGTTCTATGGTCCATATAAGATTCTGGAGAGAATTGGTCCAGTTGCTTACAAATTGGAACTACCTGATGAGGCTAAAATCCATCCAGTGTTTCATATTTCACAACTAAAAAGAAACTGGGTGAAGGCATTCAGGTCCAGAATCAGGCTCCTGCTCATGTTGTGGAAGTGATCAAGGAACCTGACTTCATCTTGGACAGGAGAATGGTGAAAAGGTTTGGGAAAGCAACAACTGAAGTGCTGATTAAATGGAAGCAATTGCCTTTAGAGGAGGCCACCTGGGAGAATTACTGGGACCTGATCAAAAGGTTCCCTGTCTTCGATCTTGAGACAAGATCGATTTCAAGGGGGGAGCATTGATACAGTTCTTATCTTTCAGGCCAGTTATCTCTGATATTTGGATTCAATTCTTATCTTTCTTCTTTTCCTTTATTTGAATTGTAACGGCTATGATGGAAGAGCTCTGAGCCGTTTTCTTCTTCTTGGCTTAATTTCGTTAACGGGCCGGGTCCGGTTTGGCTTTGAGACTCGGGGACGGGTCCGGCTGGACCCGGTGACTCGACCCGCTAACAGGCCCATCCGGCCCATTTGTGAAACGCGGAATAAATAGCTGGCTCGCGTTACTGTGGGGATCTATGATGTAAAAAGCCCTAAATTTGGGGACGAGCTGAACTGAGCTCGGCAACTGAGATCAATAAACCCATTTTCCTTCTTCTTCTTCGTCTCCTCCAATTTTCCTTTGGCGCTGCCTGTTCTCCCTGTGCTTGCTAACCTTTTGCAGGTGGAGATGCCGCCGAGGAACCGCCATCGCTATCAGCCGGTCATCGCCATCAGCCGGTCATCGCCGACGCCCTAGAAGACGGCGAAGGCGTATCATATAAAGATACATAAAAGAAAGCCTTTGACTTGAGTTTGATGCACTAGTTAGAGTGATTACAGTCATACAATATCTCAGCACAAGGCTTAAAATATTACATGAGGATTTTCAGCATCCTGATCTCTGTAAAAGTCTACTATTGCCGGTGCTGCAAGCCTCACAATCAAGTACAATTCTTATGGCCTGATTTCACTGATGATATTTCTGTTCTGAATATTTATTTATTTATTTATTTACAACGACTACTATGTAGATCTTGAATCTAAGACTTCCAACCAACCCATGTTAGCAAAATAGTGTTTCACTCAGGTCTGTTTGGTTTCAAGGAAGTGAGCGGAAGTGAGGAAGTGAGAAGTGCCATTTCCTACTTCCGTTGTCCATCCAAACATCGGAAAAAGAAAATGAAAAACCCCCTCTTTCTCTTCTCTTTTCCCTTTTACACAACTATTTTCTCACTTTCATGGTGCTACGGTTAATTTTATGGCTATGTAAATCCATTATAATAAATTGTAGTTCAAAACAGTTAATTTTGTGATCATATAAATCTTACTTGCATTCTAATTACAGTTCAAATTTCTTTTATAATTAATTTTTATTTTAATATTAATTTACGATCAACTTTGTGGTCAATCTTTCCACTTCTACTTCTACATTACTAACCAAACATCAGAAAACACAATATACTTTTCGCTTCTACTTTCCAACTACCAACCAAACACCGAAAAAAATACACACAAATTCTCATTTTTCAAAAAAAAAAAAAAAAAAAAAAAAAAACCTATTTCCCACTTCCTCACTTCCAACAGCCCCAAAGGTTAATCTCCATAAACTATACTTTTGCCAATTCCACAAGGTCAATTTGTACAATTTATATTCAGCATGATTCCATTTATCTTCCATTTCACTCACAGGTTCTTCACCACCCCCACTACACTTCCTAACATCAACAAAATATATACCCCTCAACACAACTCAGATTGCACGCCATAAAAGTGGGCCTTTTGCAATGTGGATAACATGGTGCATAGACCACATCTCATCATAGGCATCTACGCTAATAGAGAAGTGCAGCAAATACAACAACAACAAAGCTTTTATCCCAACTTTAGGGATCAACTGCATGGATCTTTTTCTTCCATTAAGCTCTGTCAAGAGCTTCCTCCTCTGTTAAATTAACAACTATCATATTCTTTTTAATCGCCTCCATTCACAGTTCGTTTTATCCTCAATGGAATAGTTCACCACCAACTATTAACGGACGCTCATTTTTACTGTATCTCTTAGTGTATTGTCACTCATCCATATTAACATTCTTATTTCGGAGATGCTCATTGTTTTTTTATTTGAACATGTTTCTTATTTGCCCAAAATCCTCACACAAAGCATTTAAAAATTGCTATACTCATTGTTTTTTTATTTTCTTTTGGCATGATTTTTTTTTTTTGAGTTCTATCTGTATAATGTTTCTCTCCAGGTTCCTTCTTCTCCTCCATCCATTCTAGATAATTAATTAATTTTTTTCTCCCCTTTTTTAGTTCAATGAGAATTTATCTTTTAAAAAAAATTGATGAATTTTTTTTCTAATTAACTTCAGGAACTCTCTTCTTATTAGTATTCTTGTAGATTGCCATCCAAATAATTGTTGGAATATGAAGAATATTAATGTGAATCTTTGAGTTGAATTATGGCGAGATCCGTTGATCGAATCAATTGGATGATGGTTGGAGTGTGTTCTCCTTCCATTGGGGATGAACGTGGTATATTCACATATTCAATTCCGACTTCGAATGAATGAGATATTCAAGTCTAAAGATTGCCTAATTCAAGGCCAAAATGGGACTAAAGGTAGCTAAAAGCATTTAGTCCCACATTGGCCATGGGATGAAAGTTCATTGTTTTAAATAGAGAAAATTGAGAACAAAGGGCGTGCCCTTGGGTACTTGGAGTTTTCGCGCGCGTTTGGGAGGGAACTATGCCCACACATGCACGCGCGTCGCCGCTAGCGGCGACCGCGCTGGTGCTGGTGGCGGTCTCGGGCTCGGGCCTGGGTCTGAGTCTGAGTTTGGGTTCGGGTTCCCTACCCGGCCTGGTTCTTTTTGAATCGGGTATGGGTTGCAAGCATACCCGAACCAGACCCGCTCCGCTTCGGATTCAAACCGCCCGCCAACGGACCCGCTCCGCGACTGTTGGACTGCCAACAGTTGCGACTGTTGGATCGAACCATTGCAACGGTTCGGTCTCGAACCGTTGCAACCTTTCGTTGGGTTCAGACCCGTTGGCCCCTCTTGGAGCGCTATAAATAGCGCTCCGATCTCTCAATTGAAACACAACAACACACAATCAGAAAATCTCTTCTCTTCTCTCTCTATACGTTCTGAACTGCGAAGCGAGTTTCTGCATTCTGAACTAGGAAGTGGAGTTCTGAAGTAACTTCCAGCGAGAAGTGGGAAAGTCAGTTTCCGAAGCGACTTCCAAAGAAGATTCTACAAAATTCATTTGAAAGAGGGCTCAGAAAATTCAACAGATTCTTTTATAAAATTGTTGTCTGAATCTGGGACTTCTGAAGAAGAATATTCTTTAACCTTCCTTCGTCCTCTACAGTGGGTGCTCCTCCAAAGTAAAGGCAAATATTCTCCCAAAATTTGTCTTTGTCCCACTGCTTCAAACGATCCTGTGAAGGTACTGGTTAACTACGGTTCGACCGTACGGAGATTTGGCAGTGCTATCCAAATACCATGAAGGAGTGTTGTATCTTGGGAGACCAGCGTCCAGTACCCGTTAGCACCAGTGCGGGGGACGTAATTGTCTTAAAGAGATTCGCTCTAAGCGTACCTCACTCCAAGTACTGTATAAGTGAATTAATTTCTTTATACAGGGGATATAATGATATTCAGTATATCGAGACTGATTTAGATTCAGTTTAGTTGGTGTTTAACCATGGAAGGAAATTGAAAGATGGTTCATAAATTAAGGAACGTTCTATTGAACAGAAAACCTCCCACCTGATATTTACCGACCTGGCTAATTAGATTGTTAATATTTCAGTGATCTTGAATAGTTGTCAGATTGATTCCTGTTAAGCAGAAACCAACAATCTTAAGACAATTAGTTATTGAAGTTTCTTACTTCTATTCTGCTTGAACTTACAGAAAATGTCTGAGACTAATCAAGATAGCTCTAGTAAGGCACCAAACATGCAGCTACAAGCTTTGATGCCAACTCCACTTCCTAACCCGAAGCCGGAGAAGCCAGGAAAATTTGACGGCACAGAATTTAAGAGGTGGCAACAGAAGATGCTCTTCTACTTGACCACTCTTCATCTGGCCAGATTCCTGCAAGAAGATCCACCAGAGCCCGCAACCGATGCATGGACTCAATGTGACTTCCTTTGCCGAAATTATATTTTAAATGGACTGGATGACTCTCTTTACAATGTCTACAGTCCCATCACAACGGCAAAGAAGTTATGGGCCAGTCTTGACAAGAAGTACAAGACTGAGGATGCTGGTACGAAGAAGTTCGTCGTAGGACGATTTCTGGAGTACAAAATGGTGGACAGCAAGACTGTAATCAGTCAGGTGTAAGAGTTTCAACTTATCTTGCACGAGATAGAAGCTGAAGGTATGATTCTACCTGAAACCTTTCAGGTTGCTACTATCGTGGAGAAAAGCCCACCTGCGTGGAGAGATTTCAAGAACTACCTGAAGTACAAGCGAAAGGAGTTTAAATTGGAAGATCTCATTGTGAGGCTTCGAATCGAGGAGGACAACAGAAAGTCCGAGAAAAGGAGCTGTAAGAACTCCTACGAAGCAAAAGCCAATGTGATCGAAGACTCAAAGGGGAAAGTGTCTACTTCCAAAGGCTTAAAGCGGAAGAAGACTTCCCAGGGGTACAAAGGTAAGGTCCAAGAATGCAAGAACATGCGCTTCAAAGGAACTTGCTACATCTGCAACAAAGAGGGGCATAAGGCGAATGAATATCGCAGCCGTCTCAAAAAGAACAAGAAGAGCCATCCACAGGCAAACTTGACCGACCATGAGTCGCCAAGCCTTTCAGCTGTGTGTCAGAAGTGAATCTGACAACCAACAATAAGGATTGGTGGGTAGACACTGGGGCTACTTGGCACATCTGCTCTGAGAAATTATTATTCTCTGAATATCAAATACTAGAGCAAGATGAGCAACTATTCATGGGAAACTCAGCCGTCTCAAAGGTTGAAGGAAAAGGCAAGGTCATCCTGAAGTGGACATCTGAAAAAGAGCTTACTCTGAACGATGTGCTACATGTTCCAGATATCCGCAAGAATTTGATCTCAGGATCAATATTTAGTAAGAAAGGATTTAGAATAGTTTTTGAATCAGATTAATTTGTACTTACTAAGGGAGGGATGTATGTAGGAAAGGGTTATCTTGTTGATGGACTTTTTAAAGCCAATGTTGCAGTGGTAGCTGTATTTGTACCCGAAGCTTATAAATAAAGGAAAACCTTCTGTTTATTTGCTTGAGTCTCCTATATTGTGGCATGCTAGATTAGGGCACGTAAATTACAAGTCATTAAAAAACTTGTCTAATCTAGGATATATTCCTAAACTCAACTTGGAAGAAATTCGTAAGTGTGAGATTTGTGTTGAGGCCAAGTTGGCGAAAATTCATTTCACTCAATAGATCGAAATACAGAACCTTTAGGGTTAATTCATAGCGATCTGTGTGACTTGAAGTTTATGCCAACTAGAGGCGGTAAAAAGTATTTTATTACTTTTATTGATGACTGTACAAGATACTGCTATGTGTATCTTTAAACAGTAAGGATGAGGCAATAAATATGTTTATAATATATAAAGCCGAAGTTGAGAATCAACTCAACAAGAAAATCAAGATTCTAAAATCCGATAGAAGCGGAGAATATGAATCAAATGATTTTAGTTAGTTATGTGCTAAATTTGATATAATCCATCAAACAACAGCACCATATACTCCTCAGCAAATGGAATTGCTAAACGGAAGAACAGAACTTTGAAGGAGATGGTCAATTCCATACTCGTAAGTTCTGGAGCTCCGCAGAGCTTGTGGGGGGAAGCTCTATTAACTGCAAATTATATTCTAAACAGAGTACCCCACAAGAAACTTGTTCTTATACCATTTGAGTTATGGCATGGAAGGACACCTTCCTACCATTACCTCAAAATGTGGGGGTTCCTTACAAAGGTGTTGGGCACCATTACCTAAAAAGACTAAGTTGGGAGCAAAAACTATGGACAACATATTCATAGGCTATGCCTTGAATAGTAGTGCCTACAGATTTCTGGTTCATAAATTAGAAATACCAGATATTCATGTAAACATGATTATCGAATCTAGAGATACTATGTTCTTTGAAGATATTTTTTCATATAAACGGGAAATAGATAAGACTTCTGGGAAAAGAACACACGAGATGGCGTTCAGGGACGAAAGCCCCGAGGAACCAATTGTTAATGTGGAAATTGAACCAAGAAGAAGTCAGAGATCTAGAATCTCAAAATCTTTTGGTCCAGATTTCATAGCATACGCTATTGAAAGCGAGTCTCAAACATTTAAAGAGGCTATGTCAACCCCAGAAGCACAAAATGTTATATACAACGGTAAGTCTAGACATATTCGTCGTAGACATAATACTGTGAAGCAGTTGCTCTCAAATGAAATTATCTCTATTGATTTTGTCTCGTCAAAAGATAATTTAGCGGATCCGCTTACTAAAGGTTTAAGTGGAGAGCGTATAAACTGCGCATCGAGGGGAATGGGTCTAAAAGCCTAACCTTACCGAGTCAGCTTAATGAAAACCTCAAGAGGAAAAACTAGTTATGATTGACTCAGCAAGTAAGCACTTGGGAGCTTGACTCCAATCCATTCCTAAGGTGCACATAAGTGCTTTTCTACAAGTGCATTAAGGATAAGCTTAACGCTTTTAATGATGCCTATATCTTGTTACTAAACAAGTGGAGTAGAGTAGACTACTCTTAATAGGACGATCACCTATGTGAGTATAGAGTTGGGTCGGCTCTTTGGGAATTTTTATGGGGGCTGTTATTCCCTAAAGATACTCTCTGAAACTAAGAATGTCCAGGGCCAAAACGGACACAACCGAGAATCAAAGTTGATTTGGAAAGTCACTGTGTGAAGCTTGTTGACTTGGCTTACACTAACGGCTAACAGTTCAAGACCTAGTTCACTGATTAGCCAGTAAGTCCGATAAAGCTTTCGCTATGGAAGGTTTAAGACCTAGTTCACCTTGTTTGGTACGGAGAATGGTTTTGTGTAAAGTTTCCTTGAATCAAATGAAAAGTTACAACAAACTTGTACTCCGACTATAAGGGAGGGAAGATGTTGAGTCTTGAATCTCCCCTTTGTTTAATGCTGGGTTCTTCAAGTGGCGATGGAAAGTGAATCTTGTTTTCCATTGACCGGGTGAACGTCGAGAACTTTTGGGGATCTTCTCTTCGGATGGTAGACGGAATAACACAACTCTGTCGATCGAAATCTCAAAGAGATTGTAGGCAAAGATTAACTTGTACGCAGCAAGTCAGCTGAAGAGTTAGACTCTCTTTCTTTCTCTGTGGAAGCTCTCAAGTCAAGCTCTTTTCTGATCTCTCTAAAGAATCTGACCCCTTCTCCATAGCAGCGGGGCTATTTATAGAGGTTTCAGGAGCGTACGTGCCTCCTAAAAATACTCCATAATGGGGTTAACTTTTCCCGTTATGTGGGCCGTGATTGACCCTATAACCGGGACGGTTACAACTGAGACGCGGGTGTCGACCCACGCGCCTTGGTGCTGCAGTGCTGGCTGAGACGCGGGTGTCGAACCTCGTGTCTTGGTGCTGCTGAGACGCGGGTTTCGACCCACGCGCCTTGGTGCTGCTGAGACGCGGGTTTCGGCCCACGCGCGCGGGTTTCGACTCACGCGCCTTGGTGCGGCTGAGACGCGGTTTTTGACCCACGCGCCTTGGTGCAGCAGTGCTGGCTGAGACGCGGGTTTCGACCCACGCACCTTGGTGCTGCTGAGACGCGGGTTTCGACCCACGCGCCTTGGTGCGGCAGTGCTGGCTGAGACGCGGGTTTCGACCCACGCGCCTTGGTGCTGCTGAGACGCGGGTTTTGACTCACACGCCTTGGTGCGGCAGTGTTGGCTGAGATTAGCCCTGCGTCGGAGTTTGGGACTCTGCTTTTGATGACTTGTCTTAATGATTTTTAGACCGCCTACACACCTATCCTGATGCAGTTTCTTTTCTAAAGTACCTTTCACAATAGAGTCAATCTCTTTTGAAAATCACTTAGAGGGGGGGTGAATAGGTGATATAGCTAATCTATGAACTAAATGCGGAATTTAAAAACTTAAAATAATACACTCAAGTGCAATCAACAAGTGATGCACACACAATCAAGCCAAGCAATTATGAATGCACAATATGAATAGTTGCAAGGCACAAAGTAAAAAGAGAGATAGAGAAAGAGTCAATGGATCAAGCGCAAACAACAAGATGTGTTTCGAGGTTCGAGCACCCAGCTCTACATCCCCGCCTTCGACACACGAAGGATTTCTAATCCACTAGCTAGTCCACAAAGAACTTTCACAAGGAGTACCCAACTCCTCTCTTTACAACCACAACCTCCTCCTTGAGGCAAGCTCCAATACAACAAAACAATCACCTCACAACTTGAGGGATTAGCACAAAGCAAACAAGGATCACCTCACAACTTGAGGGATACAACCCAAGGCACAAAGCCAAGCAAAGATTGGGTTTTTAACTTGGTGGTCTAACAAACAACATTAATTAAAGAAAACATTAGAAAGTTTGGTACTAGACAGAGTTCAGGAGTCTTAAATTTGGTGTATACAGACATTTGTGGTTCATTCCTATAGCTTCCTGGAATGGCCACAAATACTTCATCACTTTTACAGATGATTACTCTCGTTATGGGTACCTATACTTGTTACATGAGAAATCCCAATTACTGGACATGTTTAAAATCTATAAAGCTGAAGTTGAAAATCAACTGAAAAAATTAAAGCCGTTAGATCTGATCGTGGTGGTGAGTACTACGACAGATACGACGGATCAGGTAGATGTTCAGAACCATTTGCCAATTTATGAAAGAGTGTGGCATTGTCGCTTGTACACCATGTCAGGGACAGCTCGTCAAAACGGTGTTGCTGTGAGATGAAATCACACACTAAAGAATATGGTTAAGAGTATGATAGCTCACATTACTCTATCAGAGTCGTTATAGAGTGAAGCATTAGAGACAACTGTCTACCTCCTTAACAGAGTACCTAGCAAAACAGTAACTAAAACCCTATATGAGTTATGGACTGGAAAACTCTCAGCATTCGGCATCTTTATATTTGGGGTTGTCCAACGAAGCTCAGTCATATATACCATAGGAGAAGAAGTTGGACTCAAGGACAGTTAATTATTTCTTCGTAGGGTACTCTGAGAGGTCTAAAGGCTTTAAATTTTACTATTCCTCCACTAAGAACATAATAGAGACGGATAATGCTAAATTTATTGAGAAAATTTAGAACAGTGGGAGTCAACTACATAAGGATCTCACATTTGAGGAAGAACAAATTGTTATACTTATGACAACTGTTCCAAATGATGAAGTAGCTGTTCTACCCCAGCATAAAAATACAATTGTACCTTACAAGGTACAGATATAGTTCATCCTGAAGTAGATCATGCTGACGAGGTAGAACTTGAAAATTCTCAACCACAAGTGTTTAGGAGATCAACTAGGGAGAGAAGATCAGCCATTGCAAATGACTATATAGTTTATCTCCAAGAGCATGAGTTTGACATAGAGACCCCACATCTTTGAATGAGCTCAGTATTCACTCTACTAAATGGTCAAATACCATAAATGATGAATTAAAATTCATGGACAATGATGTTTGAGATTTAGTAGAGTTGCCTAAAAGTAAGAAACCGATTGGTTGTAAATGGATGTTCAAAACCAAGCAGGATTCGAAAGGCAATGTCGAAAGGTATAAGGCACATCTTATCGCAAAGGGATTCACTCAAAGAGAAAACATTGACTATAAAGAGACTTTCTCCCTGATTTTCATGAAAGATTCTTTTAGAATTATCATGCAATGGTGGCTCACTTTGACCTGGAGTTACACCAAATGGATGTTCAGACAGAGTTTCTTAATGATGACATTGAGAAAGAAATTTATATAGTGCAACCAGATAGTTTTGAAGTTAAAGGTTTACAACATCTAGCTTGTAGATTAAAGAAATCCATTTATACTTTAAAACAAGCATACCGTCAATGGTATTTGAAATTTGACCAAGTAATATCCGATTTTAGTTTTAAGAAAAATATAATTGATCAATGTATTTACCATAAATTTAAAGAAAGTATATTTATATTTCTTGTGTTATATGTGGATGACATTCTAGTAGCAAGTAACTATATAGATATTCTACTTGGGACCAAGAGTTTTTTCTCAAAGAATTTTGAGATGAAAGATCTTGGAGACGCTTCTTTTGTGATAGGCATCCAGATTCAACGTGACAGGACACGTGAAATATTAGGTTTATTACAAAAGGCCTATATCGATAAGTGTTAGATAAATATGGCATGAAAAATTACTCTAGGGGAGATAAGTTGAGTCTACTCCAATGTCCCAAGAACGACCTACAGAAAAAGCAAATAAAAGATATTTCATATGCATTAGCGGTTGAAAGTCTGATGTATGCTCAGATTTGTACTCGTCCAGACATAGCATATACTATTAAGAAACTTGGCAGATACTTGATCAATCCTGAGATTGATCACTGGAAAAATGCCAAGAAGGTAATGCGATATCTATAGAAGACTACATGGAATCTGTTCAATTGCAGCTGATCGGATACACAGATTCAGATTATACTGGATGTATCGACAATAGGAAGTCCACTTTAGGTTATATTTTTCTAATTGTAGAAAGATGGTGGATTTAGTCGAGAGGCCATTACAGTTACACTGTGACAATAAGAGCTATAAAGCTCTACTGCAATAGTGACAAGATTTCAGTAAAGTCGAAGCATATTGACATCAATTTTCTTGTCATCAATGATAAAGTTCACAATCATATTGTCTCTGTAAATAGTGTTAGTACTATTCTTAACATTACAGATACACTCATTAAAGGACTTCCAGCTAAAGTCTTCTTAGAACATATTACCCCTATGGGGATGGCTAGTCATAATGATATCCTTGTTTAGTGGGAGTGGATAATTTCATATAACAAACATTATTTCTAAGTGCACTTTATGTATATTGATTCAGATAAAAAGTGATAACTGTTTTCTTTAAATTTCTTTTGAATTTAATTTGCGCATTTGAGTTTGTACGACTTACACATTACGACAACCAAACACCATAAAATATAATACATTTTCTCACTTATAACTTTATATTATCAACCAAACACCGTAAAACTTACATGCATGTAACTCATTTACAACTGTATAAGACTTACCAATTACGACTTACGAATTACGGCCAATTACGACAACCAAACAGACCCTTAGTATGAGTTATAAGAATGCATCTACAAAAAAGTGAATGATATAACGAGCATAAAAATGATAGAAACCAAGTCTGATACATTGGGTTTCCAGAAACGCCATTTCCTAATCAAGTTTATCAAAAGGACCAGCTTTTGTCAGTTCCAACACATTGGAATAGGAAATTTAAGTTTGTGCCCTGGAAGATAGTTTGGGACTGTAATGATATGCATGGCCTGACCAATACCTGATCTAAATTCTAGCCTTTTATAGTCGCTACCTCTGTCTTCCCCGATTTCTTACCCCACACACCCCCCCCCCCCCCCCCCCCCCCCCCGGCCCGCCCCAACCCCCGCGTCTCTCTCTCTCTCTCTCTCTCTCTCTCTCTCTCTCTCTCTAATTGCGTCAATTCAGCCACTAAACTTCAAAAAACAATATCATGTTCGGGACTGCAACCACAGACTCATATAAGCAAGTCTTTGTCTCGGGTTGCTGCAACCGCAGACGCATAAAAAAAGAAATAAATAAATAAATAAATATGCCACATGAGCGATACAATTGTACCCTGTACTAACGTGGCAGAAAAGAGGTAGATTTTTACAGATAAATTTTAAAGATGTCTGTTTTTGAAACTAAATTCAGAAGTGGGAATTTTTTTTTTCAAAAAAATTGCCCTTTAGTAATTCGGAAACTAGTCTAAATTTGAATTTTGGAATTCCGTCTTAAAATAAACCCATATCAGAGCCAAAAACAAGAAATCTAGGGGAATACACACAAAGAAACATGTAAGCGGAATACTAAAAAATTAAAAGAGAAATATGATTGCATGAAAGTATGACTAATTAGCAAAAATACCTCATCTACTCGCTTGATACGTACTCTCGCATGTTTATTCAAGAGACAAACCAAATAGAATCTCTCGTGAATGACACTACTAATGTTTTGTTTGAACCCCACATGTTTGTCTCTTGGGTACACATGCAAGTGGACTATCAGCGAGCAGGAAAAATGTCTCTCTTAATCAACAGGACTGGCTAGCAAAAGTATAGGAGACTTCGAGTTTACGTGCATGCAAGATGGCTAAATTTTAAGAATGAGTTTTGAGTGTTTCGTCAGAAAATTACTACAACTTCTTTCCAAATAATCCCAAGTATCATTACTAACAAAGTCTTGAAAGACTATTTATCCTTATATTTGTAAATGAACACCCCAATCCAACAACCTGAGGAATTAATTTCCGGAAACCTTCGCCTTATTTGTTTACACCTTACAATGAATCTAGATTTATTAACATTGTTAATTACCCTTATTCCTTCTAAATCCTCTCAAAATTCCCTAGAGTTCCGTGTTCATGTGCTTTATGAGAGCTTAGATGATTAACACTTTGAACTATGATTAGTTTAATATTAGTAGTTCAATACTATTTAATTAAATTCTTTTCAAGTGCTTTATGAGAGCTTTATTAGTATTTGTTGTTTTTCAAGTGCCTCATGGGAGCTTTATTAATTTATTAGTAATTTGGTAGTGATATATTAGTGCATTGTTGATACTGTCTTAATTTGAAGTTGATTTATCTTGTTGATAGGGCCAAAATTTTCACAGAAATACATTACGTTGGGTACGTTTCGAAAGTTGGAATGGAGATCTCTTGGCAGGGAAAAAACAGAGTTTTAGTACAGTCGACATGTCTGGGTTCAAAAGTAGGTCACATCATTGAGCAAGGAATGCCCAAGATGAGAGGAGCAATTGGCGAGGAAATGATTCTTCCTATCCGGTTTATCCGGTTATTCACGTGAGTATCTCTTCTTAATTATGCTGAAGTATGGCTAGAATTTTTTTTCCCCCAGTTAACTAGATTCAGCAGGGAACAAATCTGAGACCTGATGGGAATCACATCAAGAAGAGAAAAAATGTCCATGAGACAATGTTCAAATCAGCAACCACGGAGAACAAATATGACAGCTAGATGAAGATTCAACATGATACATATATCATGGTGGTACCAAAATTTGCCAACCTCATGACAAGACCACAAACAAGCAGTGATGTTGTTGGGATATTTTTATTTTTCTCTCGTGTTTTAATCTCGTCCTTTTGTTGGAAGCATAGGAAAAGAGCTTCAGAGATAGAACTTCTAGGGTTTATTCATTAAAATCCTTGCGGAAGCATGGCAAAAGGGCCAGGATAATTTAAAATAAAAAGTTATGATCTAAAGAGGGAACAATTGTTCGGCGTTTCTCAGAACGAGCAAAAGGAAACTCTAAAAAATGGAAAAGCTTTAAAAAGATAATACTCTACAACAACAACAACTAAGCCATTTGTCCCAAGTATGGGGTAGGCCACATGAACCAGAAGAGAATTACGTCAGATCGTGCACTTGAATCAACTTTCTCCGCTCATTCCTATCAAGGAATATGCCTTCAAAAGATAGTACTCTAATAACGCAAATTTTCTTTAGAAGAAAAAATGACATGCTGGTTAAAAAAACATAATAGAACAAAGTTGTAAACTCATGTTCCCCCTTTTTCGACAAAACATCTTCTTAGAGAGGTGCTATTCAATTAGGACTTTTCGGTAGGACTGGGATATTTGTCTCACTTAGACAACTTATAGACCCGGGACTAAGACAATATGTCTAAGATTTCTAGGATCCTGGGGCAAATTTGAATTTTGAAATGGGACAAATTATAGCATATTGATTATTAGTAACTATTTTAGAATCCTTTCTGAATTATTGTTTAATTATAATTAACTACTTAATATTCATAGATAATATTATTAAAATAATTAATCACCATAGATGATGCAGGGTAAAATTGTTGACAACAAACTGAACATTCTATCAAACCTTCCCGCTGCAAAATCCTTGTGATGCGCGTCATCAGTAAGCTGGAAACTGCGGTTCACACAAGAATGAAACAGCAGCAACATCCACCACTTGAGAAAGACTAAAAATGCAGAGATTTCTCCCGCAATCGCGTATCACAGCACAATTCAATTGACCATGGCCGGCAGCTTACCGTAATCACCAAAAGCAAGTGATTAGGCAGTTGCAGTCCTAAAGAGCCTTCTTCAAACCACAGGCAATAGCATAGACAGCCAAAACCAACACAAATTTCTTCGAGGCCAACACCCTCAAATTTATCCTCAACCCATGTCCTCTCATGAACCTCACCACTGACTGGACGAATAAGCTGAGCCAAGAACCGACAAGGGATACAACCATAATGAAGGCTTCCTTAGGTCCACCGATGCAGCCTGCATCATCACGAGATACATCCACGTAATTCGGAGTGTTATCGATGCTGTCAGTCCGATCTAAGCAAAGAACTTCATTCAACCAATCGGATAATCTGATCAAGAGCTTCGCCAGCCAGGCCACCTCACTATCTGAGATCGGCCTCCTCACCCAGTCACCTTTGAAATTTACGTCAGCCCATGTGCGACGCCCGACACCAGGATGCTTGGGGGTGAAAACTTCAACATGGTCATGTTGGGGATCAAGAGGCTCTTCCACACAGGTAGGCACACAGGATGCCCGGATTGGCTCACCAAAGAGGACAATCATTTTAGATCTGATATAATCTAAGTTCTGAAGGTCCCCAGACATAGCTCGGATCTCATGCTCCGCACGCAAAACAAACAGCTGCAGAAACAATCATATTAAAAGCAAGTTTATAAAGAGTCTTTTATAAAGCAATAGCCAAATTCACTTAAGAAGCACCATCTTGGATCACTGTATCCACACTTTATCTTACAAAATTGAAAAATGTGAGTCGGGAAGGTTGACTAGAACATCAAAGTAGCCTAAAATTAGAAAAAATCAACAAAGGTTCACAAGGACAATTGTAAAGACAGAAGCAATGGTTGCAGTAATGGGAATTTTTGATTTAAGTTTTTAACCCAGATAACTCTAGAACAGAAACTGGCATTTGAGAAATCCCTCGCAAAATCAAATTATGAAAATGAATGTGGTCTTCATGTCATATTGTTTCTTGTAAACTTGTAAAAAAGTAATTAACATGCTTCCTACTTTCATTGTCTGAAAGAGTCCAACCAATTCAGGTCATCAGAATTCTCAACGTTTCAGCAGTAAGCATAAGACAAAAAGATGAATGCAAATAGACATTTCCTCTACACACTCAGGTACCTGCAGTAATTTAGGAGCCCCATCTTCCCCATCACTAAAAAGTCTTAGATCATGGTTCCAGTTCTCATGTAAAAATGACCCATCTGCATCACTCTCACACAGACCATCCTCCCAATCCTGACAGTAACACAAATAAGCATGAGAACTACCGTAAGCTGGATGCCACTTAAAAAAAAGTAATAAATAAATAAATAAATAACTCTGTCAAGTAGGTTCCAGAAACAGAAAAAATAGCATGTAATAGGAGCAGATAGCACAAATTAGTGGTAAGCCTTTAACTAGAGAAGAAAGATTGATCAATATTAATTCATAATAATATTAAACCAACTGGCATCCCTCAAATATGTACCACCAAGAAAAGATTTATATTTAAAAAGGAAAAAGATAAGATGAGGAGAAAGGAAAAAGAAAGAACCAAAAGGGGAGAAAAAAATGGAACCTTGCAAATAGCTTATTACCTGCAGCTGTTCACGAATGGGCGGAACATATTTATGTACATTATCAACATATGATGAAAAGGACCCAGACTGTTTAGAATGATATGCAGCATCAACTTTGCGAAGAAAGTCCATCAGCTCTTCAGACGAAGTTAAGATACTTAGAACCTACATAAAAACTTGAATGTTAGCCAAGACCAGAAATAGATCATTTATATAGTGCATTACGTAAAGCAGTTGATTCAAGTACTCTGTAATCCTCAGTATGCCAAGACCAGAAATAGATCATTTATATAGTGCATTACGTAAAGCAGTTGATTCAAGTACTCTGTAATCCTCAGTATGCAAGTGATAGTCCAACATCTAACATGTTTGGAAAGCAAAGCACCTAAATCCTAATAACTTCAGCACACACACAAGATATAAAAAGCACAAATAATCAAAATATTACCCAACCAGTTTCAGAAATGGACAAATCTCACAATTATGCAAGTGAAAAGTTGTTGAACAGCAATAAGATCTTTACACGCACATGTACGGAAGTAATCAAAGCCAAGCACCAGTACAGATATGAGATATGGATACAGTTACCAGTACTGTAAATGCTTAAACTCCAGGATACGAATACATAGTGTAGGTCAGGTCCAGGTACCACTAATTCCCCCGGACCTTGACCCAAATCGCCTGCTGGTACCACTTTTGGTTCCATACCAGACCCTATCATGAACGGGTGCGGGTCCGATCAGGTAGATATTAGCTATACCACCAGGTTAACATGTAGGGTATTTACTACAAAGATTCATACTCTACGCGTCGCTAGAAGGGTTCGTGTCAGGTCTGAGAACAGTATCAGGTATATTTAAATTTCTCCTAAAGGACTAACAAACATTGCTATATCAAAACAACTAGCCAATCATCCCCCCCCCCACCCCCCCCAAAAAAAAAAGGATTAACAAACAAGCAATAAACAGAATAAATTCAAGAATAAGATTGCAATTTCATACACAATGCCAGATCTGTCTAGGTAATAATTGATCGGCTATGTAAAGAACCTAAATTGATTTCAACCGGCCAATAAAAACCAAATATTAGGGGGAATAGTGCAATTTGTGGAAAAGAACTGAAGAAGAACAATTGTAATATGGAATTAGAAAATGTGAATGGAGGAGACCAACGGAGGCGGCTACAAAGTGACTGAGAAAAAAAATATATGAAGTGGGCTTTATTTTTATATTCCTGGATTGGGTGCAAATGGGTTATGTTATTAGTTAATGTTGGTGGTGGTTAGATAAACTCTTTTAATAAGTCAATTTCATTTTAGGTAACAAGTTAGACAATGAAAGCCTATTAATATTACTAATATTAGTATACATATTGAATTATTTATTTAAGTAGCGGACAATTTAGCGGGCCCGAGTCGGGTTCGGATCCAGATTGGGTAATATAGGCACTACTACCCTTCCCTACCCAATAACTAAACAAGGCGGGTTCCGAGTCTACATGAAATGTAATCATACCCTATCCGATTTTACGAACGGGTGTAACTTTTACACCGGTATATACCCACTTGTAAGTAGGTATGGTAGGGGTTCGAGTTGGAACCAGGTTCAGGGCCCGAGTACCAAGGATCTGTTAACAACACTATGTACAACATAGATTTGTAGGCCTATGATGGTGAAAAATGAAAATACAATAACTTAGGTAGTATAAAGATTTCAAAGTTATATAAATCAATAGTTACGAGACCAATAATAATTCTTTTGCTAGGTAAGTGAACAAATTATATGAATTCATCTACAAGTCAGATGGAATTCTGAACCTATCAGTCATTGTATTAAACTTTTAACTTATTGGTCTTGGATCATCTCTTAGACATCTTTGACATTCAGGGATACATTATAAATTTTGGATAGACATACAAAATGAATATCTATCAAGTAACAGAGTATCTGATGCATATCCAATATGAGTACATCCAGTGTTTTAAAAAATCCGTTATATAACTCGTTATATATTGTAACACCGACCAATTGTTATATAACAGGTATAAAAAACGCAATGTTTGATAACTATGGTTATTTTGCTTGTAACTTACGTTATGTTACATTATTAACGTAACACACCGTAACCTACGTTATGGTGCTAATCAACTTTTTATAACCCCTTCATATTCTCTTAGTCTATGGCAAAAAAAATCCCCCCAAATTCGCTTGCTCGTCGTCCTCTCTGTAACCTCGTCGTCTCCTTGTTCGGCGCCGAGAAGAAAGAAGAAGACATGCATCTCTCTGGTCGACAACAAAAGAAGAACTACCTCTGGTGGTTCTCTGTTGTGGTGGTTCTCATCGGCATCGTCTCCAAGCGGTGGTTCACCGTCTCCAAGCGCATGTAAGCCTCTATTCTCTCTCTTTCTCCAGTCTCCCCCCTGATCTCTCTTTGCTCTCCCTCTCCCGATCTCTCTCTGCTTTCTCCTGAGAGAGCAGAGAGAGATCGAGAGAGAAAGCCGAGAGAGAGAGAGAGGGAGATCCGGCGGGGGAGAGAGAGATCGAAGGGAGAGAGCAGAGAGAGTGATGGAGGGGAGAAAGCAGAGAGAGATCGGCGGTAAAATATCAGAGAGAGTGAAAGACACGGAGAGTATAATTGAATAGCATATTGTAAATTGAATTATGAATTATAATGATTAGCATGACTAAAAAATTATGAATTATGATTGAATTATTATAAATTGAATTATGAATTTTTGTGTAGATTGATAATATGGCTAAAATTATGTATTATAATGAAATATGCGGATCATATTGTTGTTTGTGTAGATGAAATTATGAATTAAAATTTGTGAATGTGAAAAATTGTTGTAATACTTGCTAAAATTGTTGAGAGACTTGCTAAATGTGTTATATATTATTTTGATATATTTTGATATTTTTTAAAAATTATTTCTTATTTATAAAAATTCTTAAATATAATATATTTATTTATTTTTATTAAATAAATATTAAATCGCGTAACCTACGTTATGCGTTACGTTATAACCTATGTTAACATAACAAAAGAAAAACGTTATCATTACGTTATCGTTATTTTAAACATTGAATACATCACTATATCAAAGTACCCATTCAATATAGATGAAACTTCCAAATTTAAATAGGCATGGGTGTGCACGCACACACAACATGATGAGTTCTTCACACACATGTGCGCACAAAGGTAGTAACAGTTGCTTCAATTATAGGCTTGAACACATGCACAAACACAAAGCCCATATGCGCATATGCATATACATGCATGCATGTCTATGTTCATACACATGCATCCATGAGAACACCCATACATCAATGCATGCCCATGCACACCCGCACTCGCACAGCCGGACCTCACCCACACCTGCGACCTCATCCCCACACCTGCTTGTGCATTAACTGGAAGTAATGAATGCTTTGCCTGAAAGCTTTAAATTTGAGTATGGATTTTTCTTTTGATCCACATTATCTCCAAGAACAGAAGGAAATTTTTAAAAGTTCCTAAGTAGTGTAAGGATATTAACATGCATAATTTTAAGGGGAGGTCATTCAGATTAACATTTTGTTCAGCGACAAAATGGAGTTATAATAGGAGCTGAAGATCATCATTATCCAACTTAAATGCCACGAAATGGATCAGTTATGGCATGTGCCTTAAGGTTAGAAAGAAACAAGAATGATTGTCACCTAAAGTCTGCCCTCTATCAGTTGGTACCAAACAATTGGCATAGGCAACCAAAAAGCAGAAAAGAGAGAATCTACCACCCAAAACCCCCAACACCAGTTGTTGAGCGCATTGACCTACATTTTTTATCATAGATATTGCAATCATGCCAAGGAACAACCCACCACGCATCGCTGGACTTATAAAATGAAGCAACATGAAAAACAATTGCCCAGCACCAAAGGATTCTGCACACTTTCAACATGAAAAACAATTGCCCAGCACCAAAGGATTCTGCACACTTTCGCGGTCATTTAGGATCACGATTACCTGCTTGACTTATCAACGATATACACTGCCCAACTTCTAGGTGTATTGCTTAAAAATGTACATTTAAATAAAAAACACTACCATGTCCTCTTATACAAGTATAAATTATAAAATCTCATACCAAAAAAGATTACTACCTCCTTTTAAATTGAGTAAGTTACACTCAAATGATAATCTAGATAATCTTCACCTTGGAAAAAGAATATAAATTGTAATCCTTGACCCTTATAAAAATGGATGCCTTTGACAACTATCCCTTCAACTACTCTCAATTGCAAAATTACATTGGCCATTTCTCTATTGACAATGTCATAAAGTTAAAGCAGGATGCTGCAAGGAAAAGAAGAATAATCTCCCTCAATCCCCAAGGTATGAGAATTGGCCACTAATTTTTTGTCCTTCACTAAGGGGTAATACAGTAAACACCATAAAAGATAATGCTTATTCCCCAAAATAGAAGTGATCAACCTCTCATTAATTAAAATTTAGTTCAAAATGACATAAAAAGACATCATATTGGAATAAGATTGAACCTCATTTCTTTTCTTTTCAACAAAACATGTTCTAAAAGGGAATTCGAATGTCACAATTTACGATCAATCCAGCGCTAATTCACATTCACGATCTCTTCTTACTCTTGCGGCTGTTCCCAGCCTTCCTTTTATAGAGAAACTGCGCAAAAGTGGGACCTGTCACCAATGTCACGTTGATTCTCTTTTCATCATATCCCTTCCTTACTAACAAACTTCACTTCTTTCAATAATCTGTTCCTCTTTCCTAAATTTTACTCTTGTGGCTGTTTACAGTCCTCCTTTTCGAGACGAATTGCACAAAAGTGGAGCCTGCCACCAACATCAAGTCGATCTCTTTTCTGTATTCCCTCCCTCACTAAGGAAAAGCTCTATTATTTCCTTCGTTCTACCTTAGAGCTGATTAAATTACCAGCCCATCATCACACCCCATACACCACTCAATCACTAATATAGAGGAATTATCAGACACGATGAAGGCACAAATGTGAAGCCACTCGGGCTTTCGACATCTAAACGGAGAGACAATAAATATAAGGAAAGAAAAGAAAAGATGGAAGAGGCAAAGAAACCAGAACAAGGTTAAGTACATGATGTACTTGAAGTTTATCAGTCTATTTCTTTTAGCAAGCACTCAGACATGGAAATACTTGATTAATCATATATATTTCTTATTTATCATAGTGTATACCAGGTTTCGAGAACCCGAATTTGGTTTATGTTTCGTATCCACCCCAAAAGCTCAATGAGTGCAACGGTCTGGAGTTTCAGCCAAACTTTGAAACCTCACTATTAGTATAGTTGTAGGTTTTTTGGTATCAGAATCAACAATATTGGCCGTTTCCTCTCGTCTTATCAGCAATATTGTTATCATCTCAATCATATCGGAACATATCAACAATATTGATATCCTACGTAAATTAAGTATTGGGTGATATTCAAACCATTGTTTCAGCTTTAATTTTATCATTTCTATCAAAGATTCATAATATAAAAGTATAATATAGATGTTATAAAACTATCCAACAACCATTAATTATAGAAAAATGTGAGCCATAGTCAATTTCTAGGAACTGGGTCACTTAGTATGTGAAATGAAAATGTTCACATGTCAGAACATGGTCCATTAGAAGAAGGATTTTTTTGGATGCTTGGGCAGAACATTATCTAGAAAGCAGAAAAAATTTTAGAAGATGAGGTATTGTTATGTCATATGTATGCATGTGTACATGTATTAGAATGATTGTATAACTTAACGAGGATGCACTTCCCCTTGTAATAGACTATTTAGTTGCCCCTTTTCTGTTCCAATTTTTTTTCATGTATATCAATTTGGAATAGCTTTTTTCTTCTTTTTTCGAATAAACACTCTTGGTCTTTGCCTCTTCGCTCTCCTCTCTTCTTCAAAGCATATTGTTTGCATCCTCTCCTTCAAAGAATATTGTTTGTATCCTCTCCTAACCTCTTCCTACTAGTGTAGGTTATCTAAAAATCACTGAAGATAAGTCATCAAAAGCAGAATCCAAACTCCAGACGCAGGGCTAGTCATCGCCATCAGTGCAGCATCAAGACGCGAGGGTTGAAACCTGCGTCTCAACATCACTGCAAGGACCGAGACGCGAGGGTTGAAACTCGCGTCCCAGTATTGTGCAGTGCCAAGACGCAGAGTCCAAAGCCCGCGTCTCACGTGAAGCTTAACGCAGAATTGGAAGCTCGCGTTCCTCAAACATTACTTCAGCAAAAAGACGCGAGGCTCGAAACCCGCGTCTCAGTTATAATTACCCTCATTACTGGGTCAATTACTGCCCACGTAATGAGGGAGTTAACCCCCATTGTGGAGCGTTTTTAGGGACACGTTCACCCCCTGAAACCTCTATAAATAGCCAAGTTTGCTATGAAAAAGGGGTCGGATAATTTTTGGTTAAAAGAACTTCGGTTTGTAAGCCGTAAAAGCACAAGACCTCCAGCTGAAAAAGAGAGAGAGAGTTCAACTCTTCTAACAACTTGTTGTGTACAAGTTCGTTTTGCCTACAATCTCTTTGAGATCCTTGGTGGACAGAAGCTGTGCTACTTCGTCTATTATCCAAAAAAGAGGATTCCCAAAAGATCCTGACGTTCACCAGGTCAACGGAAAATAAGATTCACTTTTCATCGCCACATCAAGAACCCGGTACTAAACAAAAGGGAGATTCAAGTTTGGATATCTTCCCTCTCTTGTAAGAGCATTATTAATCCGCTGTAACTTTCTTTACAATCAAATAAAGAATTTACTCCTCGATCTTCAATTTTCCCCATCAAAGAAGAGATGGCGACTCCGCTGGGGACTACTTTCTCTACTGATGAGCAAGTTGTAGCGTAAGGTGGCGTCACCTATATGAGAAAACGGTCGAATCACTTGTCGT
Source organism: Agave tequilana (assembly GCA_038442645.1). Classification (NCBI taxonomy): domain Eukaryota; kingdom Viridiplantae; phylum Streptophyta; class Magnoliopsida; order Asparagales; family Asparagaceae; genus Agave; species Agave tequilana. Next base: position 260,633 of record JAVJIF010006185.1, read on the forward strand.
GGAGTTCGACCAGGCAAAGTTGAAGAGTTCCTCTCTTCCGGCTCCAAGAGCCCTAAGGCGCGGCAGTACCACAAAGTCTCCTCGGGGACTTGCTCTCGAGTCCGCTCTGAGATCCCCTCAGACGCGACTGGCAAGAAGGATGTCGTGACTAACCGCATCTTACGTAACGCTCGCGTCAACGTCTCCCATGAGACCCGCGTGGTTAACGTTACTGATGTTCAGCCCGTTCATGCCCATCCTCTTCCTCAGCACCAAGTTACCGGGGGTTCTCATCAACCCGTATGGCGTAACCGGAATGCTGAGCGACGACAGAGACGCGTACGCGTCAACTACAGGCGCGAGAAGCTGGAAAAACTGTCTGCCAACAGATGTAGGACACGAGGTTCAAGCCCGCGTTTCTTCTGAATCACGTTAAACACATGAAGTCCGCGTTTGGAAACCTAAACGTGAGGCTCACCAAACTTGCGTTTCTGAAGCTCTACTTCCCAAACGCGACGATCAGCAGCGCGAGGTCCATGCCCCTCATCCGAGACACGAGACCCGCACCTCTACAGTCATGGTTCACAGTCGCGGTCTCGGCCGCCGACTCAGTGGGCACTGAGACGGATCAGTCTCGGCGACTCGGATCGGTATCGGGTGATACGCGCAAAATGCTACATAGAAAGCTCAAAAAATTCTGAAAAAATTACGACAAATCTTTAAAAAATGTAGACATCTACATTCATGTATCACATGTTCAAAATATATCACCTAGCACGCTAAACATAAAGCGAAAGAATAAATACACGCGTCGTCGGTATAAGCATATCAAAATACATGTACAATATAGTAAATTGCACAAACTACATTCATAAATACATGCTAATATAGTTATTTCCACATTGAATTGCGATATGGCACAAAATCAGCATCATAATGCCGAGTCAGCCGAGTCAACTCCGATTTTCGACCGAGTCAATCTCCTCTGAGTTGAGTCGACCGACTCGTGACTCGGACTCGTCTCGGAGCAGGCCGAGACGGATACAACTCGACCAACTCGTCTCCGACTCGGTCGAGTCTTTGAACTGTGTCTACAGTTATACATGGGACCCAGAAGGCTTACGTCTCTCAAGTACGCGAGAGCCGCGTCTCTTCTCAGCAGAGGCGCAATACTAATGTTTCAGAGCCAAAACGCAAGAAACGCGTCTATTTTACAGGATGTAAGCTCCGCGTCTCAGAACCCTGCGTCTCAGCTTTGCGACGCAAGGATAGCTCTCAGAAGCTGAAAAGCCCTCGACAACCCGAGGCTGATCTCTTTGGTCCTCCTCCCACGGACCTAAGAGATTATTTGACAAAGTAGAGGAGTGCTAATTTGATCACTCCATCTTGTTGCTGTGAACGGCTCATCACGGCAATGCTCTGAATGCCGCTGTAGCCAACATACAAGCAAACAGTCGGTGTTCAGACGATTGACGCCAACCTCCCGATCAGCCAAAAGGTATTGCTCCCACAGGAGGAGAACCTTCTCTGACATGGAGTACCCGGAAGTCACTGCAAATATGGCAAGCAGAAGTAGGGGAAAACAACCAGCAGCCAGCTCCAATGAGTCTGACAAGGAACCAGAAGGAGTGTATCAGCATACTCGCACTGGTGCGGTTGCCCCTATCAACTACAGTGCCCTAGCTCGGGGCATTGAAGTAAATGAATCACATTCTGCCATTGCAGAATCGCAGGCTTTGAACTCTTCCATAGAGAAGGAACCCTCGCGTACATGACAAATACTCCTGAGGAGACGGCCAGGCGCTTTGAACAACAAGCCCAGGTCCAGAGGTTCGAGATGATTCGTGCTCAACAAGAATCCATCGATTCCCTCAAACAGATGATTGCATAATTGCTTGAAGATAAGAGGAAGTCAACCGATAAAACCTCCTCTAAAAAGTCTAAAGGCAAACAAAAAGGAGAAAGGTCATCTTCTGTACATATCGAGGAGAAAGAGTAATCTACTTCTGAGTTGTCTAAATCCTCATCTAAGGGGAAGGCAACCCAGACCATGGAAGGATTCATTCTAAAAGAATGAGTTTAATTGGAGCAACGTCTAGAGGCCCTTTCCAATCGGAAAGGCCTCCAAGAAGCTGGAGTGGTCCGGCCATATCCGGCCGAGTCGAACCTGTTCCATACCCCCCAAGTTCAAAGCTCCGACCCTACAGGCGTTTTAACGGCAAAGGGTCACCGAACCAACATATCTACTACTTCAAGTCTCAGACAGGAAACGTGGTAGATAATGATGCCATCTTAGCACGTTTGTTCATCGGCACTCTAAAAGGGCTTGCCTTTGAATGGTTCATGAAGCTCCCAGAAGGCTCTATTAAAAATTGGAGTGATCTAGAGAAGCTCTTCCTAACGCGCTTTTTTGAAGATGACTCAGAGATCACAATGCCTACTCTCTTGGTCATAAAGCAGCAGAAGGGAGAGTCAGTTAAATCATTTGTAGAGAGATTTCGAAATATGGCACTCTAATGTCCTAGCGGTATGACCCAGGTCACCCTGGTAGAAACGTGCCGCCACAATCTACAAACGTCACTCCTAGCCCAATTAGGAGTTACTGAAAGCCGCACCTGGAAGCAATTGGTCTAGCAAGGTGAACAGGCTGAAGAAATTGTCGCCAGGATTAGGGCAGAAGAAAACAAACCCAGACCCGAAAGGTCGACAAGGCGCACGCCAGAAACATCTTTTCAACCAAAAAGGAAATATAACTTGGCGACAGAGATAAATCCCTATCAAACCTCACCCGGTCAAGGAAAGTGGCTCTTCAAGTCAGCCACGCGCCAATAAGCAGTATTCCTTCAAAGACGAATGATAGGTAGTGAAAAATGCATAATTGTCATCATATATACCATCACATTTGCACATTTATTCATATTATAATGCACATTTATTAATATTTCGTTATTTAATGTGTGCAGGCCTCGAATTATTATTTTAAAAAAATAAAGCTTAAAGAGCCCAAAAGCCCAGATCCAAGCCCATGTTTGAAGCCCAGGTGAAAAAGCGCAAATATAAAGAGTCAAAATGCAAATACAAGGGCTAAAAGTTGCAAATATCAAAGATGAGGGAAGGATAGACTTCTACCCAACCCTAAACACTTGCAGGATGAGGATAAAAGCCCAAAATTCGTGGATAGAAGATTTGGGATATTTGAAATCAAGGTAACTTGATTACTAAGTTATCTCGAAATCCCAAGATGGAGAGCCAGGATCACACTTCCAGAAGCAAAAGCCCACATGGACGGACCAGGAGAGGCCACGCGCCAAAGCGCGTGGCCAGAAGCCACAAAGTGCCGCGGAACCGCCGCAAATCCGCGGCACTTTGATCTCATCCAGATCCCAAATTTTGTGGGCAGGTTTATCAGGGACTCCTCGACCTTCTGCACTATAAATATCCATGCAGTCGCAACAGGGAGGGGCATGCAGAGACGATTAGGGTTTTTCTTTAGCCACTTTTATTTCAAAGTTGTAATTTTTATTTCATGCTCGTTGTGGAAGAAGAAGGAACTTTGTAATTGGGGATCTCATCTACAATAAAGGTTACTTTCTTTTGCACATTTAATTCTTGTTATTTTATTTTATTTTCTCTGTTTTTATTCTCTTCGATTTTCATCTGTGATCTCGTGTTTTCTTTCTTCTTCTTTTCTTCTAATCAAAAATAAAAAAATAATAAATTATAAAAAAAAGATGATGTCCAACTAATTCTTTGTATGGTTTGCTGATCACTTAAGCAACCCTAAGGCAAGTAGGATTTGAATCGATTGATGACCATCCATTAGAAACCCTAGGTTTAGTAATTGTTTTTCTTGAAGATAAAACGGATAACTAGATCTATTAATCTAGGTTGCACATTTAAAGGACTCCTCATGACTTCATGCTTAAGAACTAGGACAGCCTAAATTTGAGATTAATCTTTTCTTAAGCTGTACTTAGATGTTAGAATGAAACTTGTTTAGTTTTTAATAATGTAACTTAGTTATAATCTAGTATCGTATTTTCTTACTTGAATCACTCTTAATAACCTAGGGTAAATCACATTTATCTCAAGATGAAATTCAACATCCAAGACTTGCATAGTGGGTTGTGGTAGTAGATCAGTAAAACCATGCTTCTTAATCCATATTTTCTTCAAATCTAATCTCTTCTGTGTTTACTCAAAGCATACGAGGAATCTGCCGCAAAAGCTTGCATCGCATCCTTCCCTGAGGATCACGACCCGCTCGAGCCCTTGCTACAGCGGATTCGCATTGAGACTAAGACAATCTGAACTCTACTTTAATCTCAATCAAATTTTGGCGCCGTTGCCGGGGAAGGAACGGCACGATTTCCTCATTCTAATCATTCTTTCTTTTCTGTTGCAGGTACAGAGAACAGGAAACAAAATCAGAGCAGCAGAAAGCACATATAGCTATCCAGTGCCTCTGCCCTCGAAGGCAGAGCACTTGGACCTACAAGTTTGCCGCAGAAACGCGGCAAAAGCCGCGAATCCGCGGCACTTGTAGTGCACTACTGACGGATTTTTCTGCAGGTTGCTCTGCAGTGCAAAAGTATATTTTCTGCTGTGTTATTATCTCTCTGTGATCACACTGCAACTGCTAATAATTAACATTAACCTATTTGTTGAAAAAAATAAAAAAAAAAATATTTTTTTTAGACTCTTGCATTTTAGGGCACGTGTCTATTTTTATTCTTTAATTCTGTTGAAGAGTGCTGGCGACAAGGTACGTTTGCATAAGCATATAGATTAGGAAGCACTCTTGGTTGTTTACCGCTTTCTTGAGTGATTACTTTTCTACCGCTTTACACGTACACTAATCCATCTTAAGGGCATAACCATAACAAAGATAAGGTGGGGATTTCATCACCCTTCCTTGGCCCACAAATCATACCAGTCACACTCACAACCCTAACCCTAATTAAAACTTGACTAGACGTTGGCCCTAAGGTAACTCGGACTCAATAGGAGATTGACCGAAGAAGGAAAGTTGTTCGAAATTAACCCTTGCCAAATCGGTGTCTAGCGAAGGGATTGAGGGCCGAAAGCCCGAAGAACGGTGGTTATTTAATTAAGGAACGTCTCTGACGGAAAACCTCCCACCGGTCTTGCCCTGAACTGGCCGATTAGCTCGTGGTTGACGTCGACAATAGACCTCCTAAGGACAGTCTAAAGTTAGGAGTCGTCTAGGTCAAGGATAACCCTAGAATAGGATTTTTGTTTGTTTTTCTTTTTCTTTTTGGTTGATTGGGTGAACTTTGGTTGCTAACTGTGCATGCCCGCTTGGTCGAGAGACCCACTTACATCCAGGCTAACTAGAACTAGTTCACCACCCGAGCTCAAGCCCGACCCACACATGGCTCAACCGCCATCTCTCCAAGATAGGTTCTATCCTCTTAGAACCTCTATTCCTTCTTGCATCAAGCTAAGTAATGAAGGTGCTGACCCATTTGAGCTTAAGCCACAATATATCAGCCCTTCCAAGTTCCATGGACTTGAATCAGAGGATGCATACTTCTTCTTATCAGAATTTGAGGAAGTATGTTTAATGATAAATATCCCTAAGTTGGGAAAAGATGTCATTAAGCTTAGGTTTATCCCCTTTGCTTTGAAAGATTTAGCAAAGAAATGGCTCTACAGTCTAGAGGTTGGTTCTATAGATACTTGGGACAGTTTCGTTAAGGCCTTCTTAAAGAAATTTTATCCCGTTCACAAGACTGCATTGATTAGGAAGAATATCCTACAGTTTAAGCAAACAGCCAATGAGCCCTTTTGGAAATACTTCGAACGTTTTAAGGACCTCCTTGCCCAATGTCCCCATCATGGAATAGAGAAATGGCGACTTTGCCAAGTTATATATGATGGATTAGATTTCTACTAAAAACACTGTTAGAATCCATGTGTCAAGGAGAATTTCTGCAAAAGAATGAAGATGAAGGATGGTCATTGTTTGAAGACTTAGCTGAAAAATCCATCCAATGGGACCCTACTCCTGAGAAATCTAGGACTAATGACCCACTTCTTCAAAAGGAGGTATTCATTCCATTGAGGCCAACATAGCAAATGATGCTAAGTTAGCTGCTGTTATGCGTAGACTAGATGCTCTAGAAACTAAGGAGCCAGTCTCAGTGAACCAAGTCAGCCCAAATCTTCGGCGGGCTGTACTTATTGTCAAGATAGGAACCATGTGCTCGAGGAATGTCCTGTCTTCATCGCGCACCAAAGTCTGCCCGAACATATGAGTGCGGCCTTCACAAGGCCCGCCAACAATCTGCCCGCCAACAATCTGCCCGCCAACAATCCATATTCGCCCACCTAATCCCGGTTGGAGAAACCATCCCAATTTGTCATGGGGCCAAAGTAACAATGATCAAACTAGGCCCAAATTCTCCAACAATTTCCAAAATCCGCCCTATCAAAATCCTCCACCCTCTTTCCAATATTCACAAATGGAAACAAGGCTCTCCAATCTGGAAAGAAAGTGGACACTATCGTTAAAAGCAATGACACGCTGGCTCAAGTCTTGACTAGGATAGAGATGCAAATGAATCAGCAAGAAAGGCAAAAGGGTACTCTACCTAGTCAACCATTCCCAAACCCTAGGAACTCTAGTCAAGCTCACTTGGCTGAAGAGAATCATATGAGTCAGTGCAATGCGATTCATACATTGCGGTCGGGAAAACAAGTTGATAACCAAGTATCAACACCATCAAGTTCTAAACAAGCATTCAGCTTGCCTGATCCCACTCCATCCCAACTTAATGCCAACAACACGAAAAAGACAAGTCAGCGAAGATATGCACAAGCCCATCGCACCCTACCCAAATAGGCTTAAAGATAAGCAAATGTGCACAAATGGATAAGGTACGAGAGATTTTAATCAAGTCAAGATCAATATACCTCTTCTTGATGCAATTCAACAAGTCCCTAAGTATGCCAAGTTTATTAAGGACATGTGCACAAAGAAGAGAAAGACTAATGTGCCCAAGAAGGTTTTTCTAGCCACTAACATTAGTGAGCTATTGTCTAACCAGATCCCTGTCAAGTATAAGGACCCTGGTTGCCCCACCATCTCTTGCACAATAGGTCAAACTGCAATTAAGCATGCACTTCTTGATTTGGGAGCAAGTATCAACTTACTCCCCTTCTCAGTTTACCAACAACTTGGGTTGGGCGAACTTAGTCCGACTAAGGTTACAATCCAATTGGCTGACCGATCCATAAAAATTCCAAAGGAGAAATTACCGATGTGCTCGTCAAGTTGGGAGTTTATCTACCCAGTAGATTTGTTGTTCTGGAGACCGAACCTGTATCCACTCTTCGGTCTCAAACTCCCGTTATCCTAGGGCGTCCGTTCCTTGCAACTGCAAATGCGATCATAAATTGTAGGAATGGATCCATGAGGTTGACTTTTGGAAACATGACTAAAGAGGTCAATGTCTTCAACCTGGAAAACCAATCTCGTAAGATTAAAGACCAAACATTTGAGGTGAACTTCATCGAGAACATTTGTGAAAAAGAAAGTGAAAATGAGTCTCTATTTCTTGACAAGTTATTTGAGGATAAGTGCGATTTTAGTGATAAGATGACACATGTTGAGGATTATAATTTTAAAGTTCCATTTAAAAACGAAGATTTGATCTAAGTATCTTCAAAGAGCCAAGCACTGAAATATCGCATGAGAATATAGTTCAAGAAACTCCGATTGACTCAACTTTCGAAAGTCTCTTTGAAGAAGAACTCCTATGTTTAGATACACCGATTAAGGAGATGTTGGTTAATTATTCACTTCCAGGAAAAAGTGTTGATTTAAGTTTTGAGGAGATGTACGGAACTGAGCTAGAATTTCTCAGCAAGGAAGTTCCAACTGAAAGTGTGATGAATTTTTGAATAATGGAGGTGGACATATGATGAGGAAGAACGTAAAGAAGATGAAACTGGGGGGAGAGAAAGTTAAAACAAAAATGTTGGTCTCCCCATTGTGCCTTATAAAGAGAACCCATTGGAATGATGGGAAACGAGCTAGAGGGATGAATCCTAAGCAGCTCTAGGTGAGAGTGATACATGTGTTGTACATATTATGGTATACTATTATTCTTTGCCTCTCTTTACATTTTTCTTAATGCATTCATGCATTTCATACATTGAGGACAATGCATGAGATAAGTGTGGGGAGGGTTTACTAACATAGAAAAGATTAAAAAAAAAAAAAAAAAATTTCTCTTTATTTGTTCTAACATTAAAAAAAAAAACACAAAAAAAAATGCTAATAAAAAAAAAAATGTTACAAAAAGGAAATATTTTGACTTATTTTTTGAAAGAAATCTAAGTTAGTTTTAAGGATTAGGAAAATCATGATTAGGATTTCTAAAAACTTGGTCAAAATAAATAAATTGTTTAAATTTTAGGTATAGGAGAGAAATTGAATAAATAATTAGTCTTGATTTTTACCTTAATGAAATGTGCATACCAAATGCATATCTAGGATTCTAAGACAAAGACCTTGTGCCTCATAAAAAAAAAAAAGAAGAAAAAAAATCACCAATTAAGCTGATACATGTGCCTCAAGAAGCATAAGTATTCATGCCTAAAGGTGAGTAAATAAAATAAAGTCCTTAGTTTTGGGGCCTAGTTCACTCGAATTTGAGTCCGCGGGGTGTTTTCTCACTTGGTGCCCTAAAGCCAACCGGTTTGGGAGTCATCGACTTTAAGTTCGTTACATGGGTGGATTAGAAAGCCTAAGAAGACTAAGAAAAATAATATATGTATTAACATATCTAATAATCAATTAGTTAGGTATGAGGGCCTCAAGAAGCCTTGATACTTATACGAAAGAAAATTAGATGAGTTATACATGCCAAAAAAAAAATAAAAAAAATAAATATATTAACACATCTAATAGTCAATTAGTTAGGTATGAGGGCCTCAAGAAGCCTTGATACTTACACGAAAGAAAATTAGATAATGTTATAAAAATAATAAAGAGGCATGAGAGTCCAAGTTAAGGAATTCCTAGATTCACAAGGGTGCGTATGACTTTTGGTAACGAAAAAGACTATATTAGAAATTCAATTTTAATCCTTACCTAAAATGAATAACAATTGATTTTATAAAGACTAGGTTTAAAGAATGAATAAAAATGAAGATCCTAAAACTTATAGACTACTTAGTCTCTTCAATAATAATTCAAATATTTTCCTTTTTATGGATTTTGTGGGTGCAATCCGCTGAAAACCCTCACGAGACAACACTCGTCCTCTAGGGTAACCTAGGGGTTTAACGGCTTGTTGCACATGCTAAGTGCAACCGTGATTCCTACGAAAGTGAGTTAGCTAGTTAGATTTTTTTCTTTCTTTTTGAATTTTACTCGAGGACGAGCAAAAAGATAAGTGTGGGGGTGTGATAGGTAGTGAAAAATGCATAATTGTCATCATATATACCATCACATTTGCACATTTATTCATATTATAATGCACATTTATTAATATTTCGTTATTTAATGTGTGCAGGCCTCGAATTATTATTTTAATAATAAATAAAGCTTAAAGAGCCCAAAAGCCCAGATCCAAGCCCATGTTTGAAGCCCAGGTGAAAAAGCGCAAATATAAGAGTCAAAATGCAAATACAAGGGCTAAAAGTTGCAAATATCAAAGATGAGGGAAGGATAGACTTCTACCCAACCCTAAACACTTGCAGGATGAGGATAAAAGCCCAAAATTCGTGGATAGAAGATTGGGATATTTGAAATCAAGGTAACTTGATTACTAAGTTATCTCGAAATCCCAAGATGGAGAGCCAGGATCACACTTTCAGAAGCAAAAGCCCACATGGACGGACCAGGAGAGGCCACGCGCCAAAGCGCGTGGCCAGAAGCCACAAAAGTGCCGCGGAACCGCCGCAAATCCGCGGCACTTTGATCTCATCCAGATCCCAAATTTTGTGGGCAGGTTTATCAGGGACTCCTCGACCTTCTGCACTATAAATATCCGTGCAGTCGCAACAGGGAGGGGCATGCAGAGACGATTAGGGTTTTTCTTTAGCCACTTTTATTTCAAAGTTGTAATTTTTATTTTCATGCTCGTTGTGGAAGAAGGAACTTTGTAATTGGGGATCTCATCTGCAATAAAGGTTACTTTCTTTTGCACATTTAATTCTTGTTATTTTATTTTATTTTCTCTATTTTTATTCTCTTCGATTTTCATCTGTGATCTCGTGTTTTCTTTCTTCTTCTTTTCTTCTAATCAAAAATAAAAAAAATAATAAATTATAAAAAAAAAGATGATGTCCAACTAATTCTTTGTATGGTTTGCTGATCACTTAAGCAACCCTAAGGCAAGTAGGATTTGAATCGATTGATGACCATCCATTAGAAACCCTAGGTTTAGTAATTGTTTTTCTTGAAGATAAAACGGATAACTAGATCTATTAATCTAGGTTGCACATTTAAAGGACTCCTCATGACTTCATGCTTAAGAACTAGGACAGCCTAAATTTGAGATTAATCTTTTCTTAAGCTGTACTTAGATGTTAGAATGAAACTTGTTTAGTTTTTAATAATGTAACTTAGTTATAATCTAGTATCGTATTTTCTTACTTGAATCACTCTTAATAACCTAGGGTAAATCACATTTATCTCAAGATGAAATTCAACATCCAAGACTTGCATAGTGGGTTGTGGTAGTAGATCAGTAAAACCATGCTTCTTAATCATATTTTCTTCAAATCTAATCTCTTCTGTGTTTACTCAAAGCATACGAGGAATCTGCCGCAAAAGCTTGCATCGCATCCTTCCCTGAGGATCACGACCCGCTCGAGCCCTTGCTACAGCGGATTCGCATTGAGACTAAGACAATCTGAACTCTACTTTAATCTCAATCAACGAACATGTTAATTCATTGTTCAAGTTACTCAACAAGAGCAACAGTTTGAAGCTTCCTGAAGCTAGATGTCCTGAAGAAGTCGGTAAAACTGATAATCCTAACTACTGCCTGTATCATAGGATGCTGGGGCACCCCACCAAGAGCTGTTATGTCTTCAAAGACCTTCAGGCTCTAATTGATGCAGAGGTACTAAAACTCCGTCCAGAGCAGAAGAAAGTGACGGCTAATATGACATCATTCCTCCAGTTTGGAAGATAGCCTCCAGCACCCTCCAGAGTAGTTTCCATCCTGAAAGGGGAACTAAGAATGATCAATATGGACCCTCATCATCAATAGGAGAAGGGTCTTGTACCTGTCCCCACACATCAGGGGGAAGTTATGTGGGTTCATCCCGACCTTGTGGACAGCCAGCAATGGACCACTGATACCAGCAGAAGGTCCAAAGGCAAGGCGAAAGCTTCGTCCTGTAATGTGGTGTACCCTTCTTCCCGAGAAACAGAAACCGATGTTCCCTCACTAACTGATTCAGAAGAGGAAACAATAGTTCTTGCTGCAGAACCTAATAAACCACTCGCGACAGAAACTCGTACGGGTCAGTCATATTTAAAAAAGTATGACGAAATGGTGGCAAGCCCTCCTAAACCCACTACAGAGTCAGCCAAGCCCTCCACGAAACAACTGGTGGAGAAGCAGAAAGAGCTTAGGTTTTCTAAAGCTCTCCCAAAGGACAACGCGGAAAGATCTACAACACCTTACCGCTTTGACGTCCTGGCTCAATTGGCCAATATCCCGGCCAGAATCACCCTTTACGAGCTCCTGAGGCTATCAAAATTAACCAGAGAAGCTCTGAGGGAAGCCCTAGCTAATGCTGAGGTCTTCATGACCCAGATACCAGCTAGACCACTGGAGGAAGATGTAGAGGATTGCCTCCATGCCTCCCAAACTGCTCCCTGCATCACCTTCACGGCAGATGATATGCAGGTTAAAGGAAAACATGATAGGCCCCTATACTTCACAGGATATATTAGATCATCTGAAGTAAGTCGCATTCAGGTAGATCCAGAATCCGCGTTGAGCATTATGCCTCGCCGGGTCATGCAACATTTAGGGATTCCTACCCACCGATTGAGCGCACCCAGACTACCATTTATGCTTTCAATGCCAATGGTACGCATCCAATGGGGAAGATCAAGCTCAAATGCCAAATTGGGGACTTAAAATCCGAAGTAACGTGCTATGTGATCGATGCCGACACTTTATACAATTTGCTGCTTGGATGACCATGGATTCATCGTAATTCCATTGTCCCCTCTACTCTCAACCAAGTTATGAAATACATCGACGGAAATGGGAAGGTACGAACGTTAATTGCTGAAAGGCATCCGTTCAAGGGGGTAGAGAACTATTTCACAGACTCTCTCCTGTACCAGGACTCTTTGGAAACAAACGAGAACCTACAACCAGAGGAACCGGACTCTGAGAATGAAGCTGACACCGAGCCAGAGAAAGAAGAGTGCATGTGAGAATTAGATTCACTTGTAACGAGCATTAATAAGCTCGATGTTAATAACACCGCCAATGATGTAGGCAGGTGGTATATTAAAGGAGTTAAATTTGACTTACTCTTCTGTACTCGCTTCTGATTCAGTGCCATCAGACACTAGTACCGAAGTGGATAATGACCCCTGGTCGACAATGGATGCTCTGACATCATTGCATGTACCAATGAAGTCATCCTTCGAAACGTGCCAAGATGTCGGTGATGCGCAAGAATCAGTATTCATGGTCCCAGCAAGACGCAAAAGCCAAAAACCAATCCTTTTCGAACAAATCAAGTCCGAACAGATGTCTCGTGAAGAGTCAGAAAGTAAGAATGAACCTCCTCAGTTCACCCATTATGAGCCAAGTATACTCAGAATGATGGAAAGCATGGGGTATGATCTGACAAACGGTCATGGGTTAAACTTCAGCAAAGGAAGAAGAACACTACTCCGGTCTTTGGTTCCGAAAGGGAAAACCCCTGATTATTATCATCGAACTCGCAAGGGTTTGGGTTATGTGTCAACCCCATTTCCGTCAGTCTCTGAGTCTGAAGAGTTACTATACCATAACTACTCATCTGGCATGTCATCGTGGGAGTCAGATGTTAGTGTTGGCAACCTCTTCGGAGAACTTTCAGTATATATGGTTTCAGTAAGCTACTGAAAGACAGAGATGAAGAAATGATCCAGTCTGATACAGATCCTTGAATCAAACACCTAAATACTCTCTAGGATACTCGCTTTGAACAGCGCGAGCCACCCACGGAGGATAAAGTTGCCCAAATTAATCTGAGAGATGAGGCTAATCCTAAGCCCATCTTTATAAGCGAAAGCCTATCATCCTCCGAGAAAGAAGATTTAATATCTCTTGTGCGAGAGTATATAGATGTTTTTGAGGACATGCCTAGGCTTGATCCTCGAGTGGCTATGCATCGCCTTAACATTAATTCAGACGTAAAGCCAGTCAAACAACAGCAGCGACAGTTCCGTCCAAAAAATAATGGAAGCAATCCAGTCAGAAGTCAAAAAACTCATAGACTCTGGCTTCAATAGGGAAGAGCAACATCCTGATTGGGTAATCAATATCATCCCCGTTGTCAAAAAGAACGGAAAGATCCGAATTTGTATTGATTTTCGCGATCTAAATAAGGCCTGCTCCAAAGACGAATTCCTCTCCCAATCACGGATGTCATGATTGACAATACGTGCGGGTTTGAGCGAATGTCCTTCATGGATGGATTCTCAGGGTATAATCAAATCAAAATGTATCATGATAATGAAAAACATACTTCTTTTAGGACACCACTGGGAGTATATTGATGTACTGTCATGCCCTTCAGACTGAAGAATGTGAGGGCAACATATCAGAGAGCTATGAATGCAATTTTCCATGAGCACATGCGTAAAAAAAGAAATGCTATGTTGACGACATTGCAGTGAAAAACCGCACCAAAGGTGATCACATAGCCGATCTGAAGACAATCTTTAAAATCATGCGGGCACATCAGTTGAAAATGAACCCTACTGAATCCTTTCTAGGGGTGGCCAGTGGCAAATTCCTAGGGTTTGTGGTAACTTCTAAAGGAATTCATTTAAACCTGGAAAAAGTTCGTGCTATCCAGGAAATGCAACCTCCAAGGAACCTCAGGGAGCTTAGGGAATTGCAAGGACGACTGGCATACATCCGAAGGTTTATCTCAAATCTCTCTGAAAGATGTCAACCCTTTACCAAATTGATAAAAAAGGGTGTCTCATTAGGTGTCTCATTCATCTGGGATGATGCTTGCCAACAAGCATTCGAGGAAATCAAACGATACCTTACGCAATCACCGGTTCTTACAGCTCCGGTGTCCGGAAAACCTTTCCTGATATATGTTCGAGCGATGGATCATTCTTTAGGAGCTTTGCTAGCCCAGAATAATGATCAGGGACATGAGCAAGCAATCTACTATCTGAGTAGGACTATGATCGGAGCCGAGCATCGGTACAACCCGATTGAAAATGAATGTTCGGCATTGGTATTCGCTGTCCAGAAAATGCGACACTACTTGGTGCGCCAGACTATAAATGTCATATCAAGGGTTAACCCTTTGAGGTTACTCATGACGAAGCCATCGTCACTAAACGGTCGATTGGCAAAATGGACCATACTGCTATCCCAATACGAAATGCGCTTTTTACCACAAAAAACCGTGAAGGAACAAGCGGTGGCGGATTTTCTGACTGAGCATCCAGATCCGAGGGCAGCCGAACTTTACGAGGATCTCCCAGACGAAGTCGCTGAAGTTTGTATGACCCAGACATCGTTTGAAAGACAAGTGTGGCAACTCTTCTTCAACGGTGCATCGAGAACAGGTCCGCAAGGGCATATGTCATAGCCGGAGTGAGGATAGTACTCGTCTCCCCACAGAACTATGTGATTCCTCGAGCTTTCTCATTAATCGAGCCCTGCTCCAACAATGTAGCAGAATACAATACCATCTTGATTGAAATGCAAATCGCCGATGAGATTTGCGTTAAAAATCTCGAGGCATATGGTGACTCTAAACTCATCGTTAACCAAGTTCGCGGGAAGTATAAAGTCAGACATGAAGACGTAATACCCTATTACAAGGCAATTATCTCTATGGCTGAGGGGTTCAGAAACTTTTACATCGACCATGTACCACGCCAGCAAAATGCGCATGCAGAGGCACTGGCATCTCTCGCATGGTTCAAAGACTCGGCCGAGTCGGAGACGAGTTGGCCGAGTCGTATCCGTCTCGGCCCGCTCCGAGACGATTCCGAGTCACGAGTCGGTCGACTCAACTCAGAGGAGGCCGACTCGGCCGAGAATCGGAGTTGACTCGGTCGACTCGACATTATGATGATGATTTTGTGCCTCATCGCAATTCAATGTGGAAATAACTACATTAACATGTATTTATGAATGTAGTTTGTGTAATTTACTATATTGTGCATGTTTTTATATGCTTCCACCGGCGACGCGTGTATTTATACTTTCGCTTTATGTTTAGTATGCTAGGTGATATATTTTGGACATGTGATACATGAATGTGGATGTCTACATTTTTTTAAGATTTGTCGTGATTTTTTCAGAATTACTTGAGCTTTCTCTGTAGCGTTTTGCGCGTATCGCCCGATACCGATCCGAGTCGCCGAGACCGATCCGTCTCAGTGCCCGCCGAGTCGCGGCCGAGACCGCGACTGTGAACCATGATCTCTCGCTACCTCTTTAGCCCTTCCAGCTGGAGTAGTAGAGAAAATACTTGTCTACAGCCACGACTTGTATTGCCCAAGAATCGCTTTTGAAGATCACCAAAAGCCGACAGGAGATTGTCAAGTCAAAAAGCTTTTGAGTCGTCAGCCGGTCCAGAGCCTAGGGATTGGCGATTCCCTTACATTGACTATGTCTTGTACGACATTCTCCCTGATGATCCCAAATAAGCGCCCGCCATTAGAAGAAAAACTCCCAAATTCTACTATAATGCGATCACGCGAACACTGTATCGTCGATCGCATGACGGGATCTTTCTCCGTTGTCTGTCACGAAAAGAGGCACAGGAGGTACTCAAAGAAGCGCATGACGGCATGTGTGGAGCTCATCAACCTGGTCCAAAGCTTGGGGATCGACTCCGAAGATTGGGATATTATTGGCCTAGGATGATCCCTGACGCCATCACTTATGCCAAACGATGTCACGCCTATCAAGTCCATGGCGATTTTATCCATCAAGCACCAGGGTATCTTCGCTCTACAACTTCTACCTGGCCATTTGAGATGTGGGAGATGGATGTAGTCGGGCCCTATAAACCCACCATCATCCAAAGACACCGGTTCATTTTACCAATAACCGATTACTTCTCAAAATGGGCCGAAGCTATCCCTTAGAGGGAAGTATACTTATTCTCACGCCCGAGGGTTTTCGGCCAACATCACTCTGGTGCTCCCGACTTGAAATGTGTCCTTCCATTTTTTGTGTTTTTGGCAGGAATCAATCGGGACCATCCAATCGTCTGCAACGGAAAATCCCCACCACAAGATGTTAACTGGCTTAAACCTTATCAATGCTACTGTACAGCAATGTCATTGCTGCAATATAACAAGGTTTAAGACCTTGATCTTTGTGGTACAATTGCTGAAAGTTTCTCAGGAAAAGAAGCTATGATATAAACTGGATTCAAAAAGCAGACTACTTAGAAAGTAAAAGCCACACGGCATTCTAGTCACCATGTTCGAGCTACACCCTCAGCTCCAAAAATTAAAGGACAGAAAGTTCATAAACACCAAACCTCGAATAGATATTCCTCATCCAGCTCTTGTCACCAGTACTTCTCTACCCAGCAATGATATTTTCAGGCCATTGATACTGATAGCAAACAAACAGCCCGGAGATATATGGACTAGCCAATCTACCATTTACTTTCCAAACACAAGGTTAAGTAATGTGTTAAGAAACTAACATAAACATAATAGATTAAACTCGATTAGACTTCATTGATTCCAATTTAATGATGACAAGTTCAATGAAATTCCTTATATTATAAAGATCCAACATGAACTAACTAGGTTCTAATTATTATTTAGCAGTCTTACCCAGGAAATACATGTAAAATTGATAGGAATAGAAAAAAAAAAAATGAAGCTAACAGGTGAAATTACAATAAAGCAAGAACAATTTTGAAATGAAATACAAGCAAACAAGTACCCCAAGCATGTAAGACATACCTTCAATACCATTTGGACCACCGTCTCCACATTCGTATGAAGAAACTTGTGTGCAAATCCCAGAAAATGCACAACTAATGAGCTGTAGAACAAATAATTGGACGCCATATAGCTTTCCCATACAGGTGTGTAGACAGCTTCCTCTCTGCATCCCTCTTTCCTGCCATCGCTGTTCTTCCTCTCAGAAGATACATTCTCCTTCTTCAAACTATCTGAGTTCTGAAGAATCTGTGACTCAAACTCCACAAAATCGTCCAGGCTACTCTTCCATGGTGTCATATAGGTCACCCACAAAGAAATAACTTGAGCAGTATTCTTGATAGAAGCCCCCATGGGACAAAACAGAAAAGTCCTCAAGATAAACCTATACAAAGGCCTCTGTATTATCAAATTCCATGACCCAACAGGATTATCACAAGCAACCATCGCGCTCCTTGGCCTCTCAAAATTAACCGAACACGAAACCTTCTTCACAGAATTTTCACTCACCATTCTGTCATTCCCTTCAGCAGGGGCAATCAAGCTACAGTTCAAGTACTTAACCAGTAACTTCAACACCTCGCCCAATCCAGGAGTCGGAGGAGACTCACCAAGACGGGCCCGAAAAGGAAACGAAACACCGAAGGCCCGGCAAACATTCACAGGCAAAGGCGAGAAATCATTATCCACCATCCAGAAATGAACCAATGTATAAACCAAGAACTCAGCCTGCACAAACGCTGAGCTATCGCAGCTCGACAAATAATGAAGCAGCGAACTCCTATATGGCTGATAGGTCTCCAACCCATATTTTGGCACGAAAGCCTGCAAGTAAGCATAAAGCAGCCTGAGATACAGATCACACTCCCTCCTCTGCCCTGACCGCCGATTCGCACCCACAATCGATGGCAGCGACGACATCCACTGCTCCAGTCGAGACCTCCGGCTCTTCCTCATGTTTCCACTCTCCGCATTCTCGCTGTTCCCTTTGCAAACGGGGTAATACGCGAACCAGAACATGTAATACTCGAAGACATTGAGCTGAATCTGATTGCCTTTAACCCTAGATTTGAAGAGAGGGCAGAGATCGGCGAGGGACGGGGCATATTTGTCACTTTGAAGCACGAACCTGATCCATTCGGGGAGGCGTTCGGCGGGGAAGACGTACTTGACGAGGGAGAGGCGGTCGACGGAGGCGATCGAGGAGAACAAGATTCCGGCGGGGGAGAGGAGGGCGAAGAGCTTGGCGGCGAGGTCAGGGTCGCCGGCGGCGAGGTCGACCCACGAAGGGGAGGAGGAGGGGGAGTCGAAGCCGAAGAGGCGGCAGATGAGGGAGGGGAGGGCGATGGAGAAGAAGGAGCGGCTCTGGTCGGAGGCGTGCTTGCGGAGGAAGGATTCGACAGCGGAGCAGGCGGCGGCGATCTGGGGAGGGGAGGAGGCGGAGAGGATGGAGGCGGAGAGGTCCTGGGCGCGGTTGTGGGCGTCCATGGATCGAGGGATCATCGTTGCTGGTTGTTGGTTAGGGTTTTGAGGCGGTGGTGGCGGGGTTAGCTTCTAGGGCAAGGAATTTGATGAGAAAGGGAAGATTAATAATTCGTTTGAAGTTTTGAAATGGGAGAGGGATCGGATCGAATGGCGCTCTTTATTGATGAATGATACGCGTCGTAGCTTCTCAAGCGCTGAGTAGTTCTCTCGGGAAGGATCTACGCGTGTGGGTACACGTGGCGGTGGTCAGTGTTAGTGACCGTTTCGTTTTGGGTCGGTTTCTTGTGATGAGTGTGACTTTTTTTGTTGAATTTGGAACGTTCTTAGTGAACCCAGGATGCACGTAATTATTATTGTGAATTAATTAATACGGAAGGTTGGATAAGTGATTTCGTTTCTGGCCCGCGTCATTGCTTTGGGCTTTGTACTTTGGGCTTTGGGCTTTGGGCTTTAGGCTGTACTTGTATTGGATCAGCTGCGACCGCAGTCGCACTAATTTACGGGCATTAAAAAAAAAAAAAAAAGTAGTGACCGGGCTGGACCAGGCCTCCGTTAGCCGGACGGGGGCCTTAAATCTGACCCGATTCTGGCCTTGCTCCATATCATACATCATGTGAAACTTCGAGCCTGTTTGGTTAAGGGTGGAAGTGAGGAAGTGAGGAATTGAAGAAGTGGTAATAATTTCCTTTGGAACTTGAGAATTGGTTAGTAAATTTCTGGTGTTTGGATGTTGTTGAGAAGTATAGTTTGGAAAATGTTATGTCATTTCCGGTGTTTGGATGGTAATGGAAAGTGAAAGTGGAAAAGTTGACACAAAGTTGACCGCAAAATAATATTAAAATAAAAATTAATTAAGAAAAATAAAAAATGGACTGTAATTAGAATGCAAGTGAGATTTACATGATCAAAAAATTAACTGTCTTGTACTGCAACTTATTATAAATGAGATTTACATGACCACAAAATTAACTGTAGTACTCTGGAAGTGAGGAAATGATTGTGTAAAAGAGAAAAGAGAAAAGAAAAGGAGTTTTCTTATTTTTCTTTTCCGGTGTTTGGATAGATAGGAAAGTGAGCAATTATACTTCCCTATTTCCTTACTTCCGCTCACTTCCTTGCAACCAAACAGCATGGGTATCAAATCCCTCGCTGAGGGTGGCACTTGAACACTTGTAGTTTGTTTTTTCTGTTTCTTTGTTTTCCTTTATTATGTCTGACTATTAAAAAAAAAAAAACTCAATCAAACTGTAAACATGACACTTGGGCCTCATCAGACAGTTTATAAATTTTAAGGAAAAGAAACAGAAAAAAAAAACTATAATTTCTTTTTTTTTTTTAAATTTCACTGAAACTCTTTCATATCTCACTCAAGCACAAACTCTTTTTTTCCCCAAGATGACTCTTTACCTTATTTTCAGAATGTTGAAGACCATATGGTCACCATATGGTAATATTAAATTGCTAGGTAATAATAATTCTGAGAATGAGTACTCAGAAAATAATATGTGAATCACAAATAAAACTCACATCCAATCTAACTACACCCTTATGTGTCATCTCTCTCTAAAGTCACTCTCTCTCTCTCTAAAGTCACTCTCTACAAATCATACAGATACATCATCACGTGTGAATCTTTTCTAACATGAATATTTACAAAAGGGGTCACGTTTAATTACTTCTTTTTGAATGGAAGTTGTAGCTTAGTATTGAACTTATAATCTTATATAACTCAAACCAATCTCTTTAACCAGTTATTATTCTATATAAAGTGCATAGCGGATGAGAGTTTTAGGTTGGTTTATGGGATCGATGGCAAGAGAAAAAAAGTTTGCGAATAAGCCAAATTGCAGCTGGACTCGAGCAGTCTCGTGTCTATATCTATTTGATTTTCTTGAGTGCAAGTTCAGTCTCGGGATGACAATTGGGCTGTGTGGGCCCTTAGATCTCTCTCTCTCTCTCTCTTCTTCCTCACTTTCTCTCTCTGTGTTGTGATCGCCGGTGGCCGCCGCCGCCGACCACCACTGGCTGGCCAAGACCGGCCAGCACCTCTCTCTTCTTCCCCTTCTCTCTCTCAATTTCTCTCTCTCTCTCTCTCTCTCTCCAGCAAACTCTCTCTCTCTCTCTATCTCAACTAGTGATGGTGGGTATTGCCCGGGCCTGTGCACGTGTATTTGGAGTTAAGAGATTTCACAGCATTTTCTGAGATTTTAGGTGAGTATTCTTACTTTTAGGTTTTCCCGCTTTGATGGGTGATTTGTATTGTGTAATGATCATCTCTATTGGTGGTATTGTAACGTATCATGGACATGTGTATTTGTCCTAGTGTTGTATTGTACCGGTGTAGGTGAGTACATGTATACTGTGGACACGTGTATTGTATCGGTGTGACGAATTCCTGTAGTAGAATAGTTTTATGCATGTACATATACACTGCCTGTGATGTATTTTTTACTGCTTTATTATCATGCGTGGCCGACCCTTCGTGGTCATTTAGCGTCTGGGCTCTCTACTCGGCCTCCGGGCCTTATCAGCCTCCGAACTTCACCACTCTACGGATAGTCTAGTAATCTCCATGTTTATATACGTGCTCGTGTGGTACTAACATTTTATGCAGGTACTCTTGTATAGCCCACTTCCCGAGCTGGCTAGCCAATAGGTTATATTCTTTGCACCCTCTGAGTTTCGTGGTAGTACGGGAATGCACTTGAACCTTATGGTCTCCTTATAGCCATTTAGGTGCACAGACCGTCGGTCCTTCAGCCCCGCCTGGTAGGCGAGCCTAGCGCTCAGCGCTTTACTGCTAACTCCGTCTGAGTGTCGTTCGCCGTGAGCGATAATTGTATGTTGTTGTGGCTTCGTCGTGAGCAGTAACTACGCTTAGCGTGATAGCGTTTAGCGATGTGTGATAGCTTCACTCCAGCCGTGCTCAGCTCCGCTTGATTGCTCGCTTGTCTGCTCACTGACTTTATTTCTATCTTGCTCAGCCTCCGGGCTTCACCACTCTATTGTAGCTTAGTTGTTATCCATTACTGTATTTACATGCGTGTATTTGGTACTAACACTTCTGCAGGTACTTACTGGCCTTTCAGCCCCTTGGGCTCTCGCCCACTTCCTCGAAAGAGGGAGTGCGTTCAGACAGTCAGGTCTCTTAGTTACACCTGGTAGGCGGACCTAACGCTCAACATGCTGCTACTCCGTTCGAGTGTAGTTACACCATGAGCGAGGCTTCACCATGCGCAGTAGTATTTCATACGCTCACTCCGTCGTGTGCGTTTAGTCGTGCCGTGAGTGATAACCACGCAGAACTTGATGGCGTCTAGTGTTGTGTGTTAGCTTCTCTCTACCCTTGCTTAGCTCCACTTGGATGTCGCTTAGTTGCTTGCCCAGTTGCCTGCTTGATAATTTAACTATTATTCCTTTCTTGATGGTTGTGAAGAGGTTGAACCTTTTCTTGAATCATTTTTCAAAAACTGTATTATTTTTCAGTATTCGTACCGATCCTCTGTATCGATACCGTTTTTCTGTATTGTGTTATACAACAGTAGATATTATTGTATTACCACTTGACACCTAACACCTGCTTGTTATCACCTAACACCTGCTTGCTATCACCTGATACCTGCTTGATATTACTTATCACCTGCCACCTGTTATATTACCATTTGACTTGTGATTGTCATATTTCAGGAATCCTGTCCTGCTATCCTGTATTATATACAGTGACCTACATCCCTAGTATTCATGTACTCATATTACTCTTTTAATTCCTGAACCTGTCATGTTCATGCTATTCCCGTAAATTGATAATTACATAATAAACTGTAAAAAAGCCAACCTACATCAGGTAAGGGGGAAATTGATGGACTTCAAATAGTGAAGATTTTACAGTGGTATTAGATATATTGTGCAACTAAAATTTTGATTCTACTTATAGGCCTCCAGGTGTTCCACGGGGTGTGTGATTAGTCTACAATTCTGTATCATTATATCGCATTTTCCTATCGAGTTATGAATAAATTATCGCTTCTGTGGTCTATTTTGCAGATAAACAAGAGTTTAAGAGAAAGATCAGAATAAGAGCCTAATAAAACTCAATTTAGGTAATTAAATTACAATTCTTGGAGATCAAGTTAGAAAACTTCTAGAAGATACATTGGATCCAAAAATTGAGGACGAATCTGAAGAAATACAGGTCCAATTTACACAAAATCAGTAACATACAGAAGCATCTCAAAGCTAGACGAAGCAAAGGAGCGAAACCAGGGACCTAAGTCCCTGGTACTACCACGGAACCACGGTAATTGCCGCGGGTCCACAACCCAAAGGAGGGCCCACTCGTCGATCTTCGACGCGTGGCCTCATCTCGTCTTCCAGAACGTTCATATGCCTATAAATACACATGTTTTGGGCCAAAAATGGCGTTAGAGAGCTGCAGGCTAGTGTTTTATCTTCTTTAGTATAGTGTAATTTTTTCTTCTTCTTCTTTTGTATTTTCTTTTTATTTTAGATCATGTATTATGGCAGAGTTGATTCAAGAGAGAAAGAGAGGATTGATGTAATAGAGAGTGACAATCTATGAAAGCTTCCTTCTTTCTTTTCCATGATTTTTTCTCTAACCTCGAATATGACTACTAGCTAACTTTTCTTTTCATGAAAATATAACTACTAACCACTAATTATCTAACCCTTTACTTAATAATTCACATGAATCTAATAGCCTCTACAAGGCCTTGCTCTTGCAAGAGCCATTGATGGCTTATAATGATGAGTTCTAACAACTAATTTGCTAACTCTCTTATTTTATGCTTGTCTCTAATGGTTTTGATGATCTAATATTTTCATTAGCTTGCTCTGATGTAAGTGTGAATGTGAAGAACCATCTCATGTGTCATACTTTGATACATCTATTGATGAAGTCAAGGATTAGTGATGGCTAGGATCCATGTGAGACAACTATCACTAAGAGGTTAGCATGATTGGTGGAGCACTTAGTAGTTAGTAACCATGAATTTTTCTCTTTTTACTTTGTTTTCAAAATCAATTTCAAAACCACTTTATCATTTTTCTATCGTTGTTTTCATCACCTTCTTAGTTCACCATTATTTTCATCTTCTTCATCATAAGTTCTTCCCTATTTCATTTTTCAAATTACTTCACCAAAATTTTCACTTTGTGTTTTACTTTGCTTCTTTCTTGCTTTACTTTATTTCTATTTTCTTGTTTTTTCTTCACCGATTTTAAAACTATTTCTTGAGTGTTTTCACTTCACCATTTCATTGCCTTCTCCACCTATCACTTCTAGTTTTCTTTCTTTTCTTTTCTTTTCTCTTTCTTTAACAAAGAAAAACTTGTTAACAACACAACATGAATAAACTGTTGAAGTTTCTATTGCCTTCCGTCCCTGTGGATTCGACCTGTATAGCCTCTATGCTATAACAGAAGTATCGAGGAAGTCAAAGCACCATACACTTTTACTGAATTTACAAAATGCACGTTTTCGTGCACGGTTCTCCAGCGATCAGTGTGCTGCCACCCGATTACTAACTTTTAGCAGGACATATAAATAAGATCCTTTACCTCTGATTCGCCTCAAGGTAGGTTCGTATCAGCAACAAACATCCTGGGTCATGTCTCGTGGTATGCATGGGACCCAGTGTAAACATAACCCGTTAGTTTCATCATCAGTTTTCAATAATAATCTCGACTTATTCATATATGGATGTATATGGGATAGAATGTACGCCTTGTAACATATTTAGATATATGAGTCGGACGAGTAATAATAATAAGATGCTAATTAATAAATCGTGGTGTTGTTTTGCAATTCGGGTCGTATACACTTGGATTGCGGTGACATGAGACATAAGGTATATAAATGAGGGTTTCCTTATTTGGATTATTTCTTCAACGTACTAGTCTTATGAAGCCGTAAATCAAGCTTGTACAACTGGTTTTGCCTGTATTCGGTATTATCGATTTTGTCGATTTTTATGATTTTACGTTGTTTTCTTAGTCAAGAGACAACTCGAGTTATATGAGCTCAGGATGCAGTGATGTGAGATATAAGGTACATAGATAAGGGTTTCCTTATTTGAATTATTTCTTCGATGTACTAATCTCACAGATTGTAATTTGAATTTATATAACTAATTTTGTCACATTTACTTTACGTGTTGCCTCCTTACCTGCTCCTGTATGCCTGTGTTCACGACACAATTTTCAATGCATGCTTATGATTCAGATTTATTGATACACGTATGCTTGTCCCTACACGCCACCAAAACACTCATCTTGCCATTCGTTGGGAAGCTTCTTACTCCCTGGATCTGCATATCCAGATTTCAGAGCTTCGAGCTCATAGATTCTCCTTGTTGCTGATCAGAGATGCGCAATAGAAGTGTGGATCATCGACAGACCACCCAGAGTTCTTTTCTTCTATTGCCCTCTGCTCGTCTCTCGACCTTTTCTTTTGTGAACGTTTTTTTTTTAATGTTTATAATTGTATATCTCCTTATATTCTCACATTGTGCCCATCGGTGATGTAAAATTCTTGTAATATTGTGTCACATCCTGTGATAACTTTGTAATTGTACTCATATGTTGGAATGTATAATATACTATGTATTTTCGTACTCTCATTCTTGCATGTACTGATGCTTAACATTTATATGTGAGGGTATTTTCGACTGCGTATATACGTCGCAATAACGTCTCCATACCTGCGGGATTAGGGCGTTACAAATATCAGCTAAAATCACATTTAACTTGATCTATTGGTTAGCTGAAGATAATCTCAAATCCAGTTCGGTTAAATCAGATTTCTATAAATCTATTGGTTAGTTGAAGATCAACAGAGGTATCGTTAAATTCAAAGACCAAACTGAAAAACTATTTGGATAAAAGGGGATGACAGAAGATCGTGAAGTTACGCTCCCTAGATGTGGCCATCTAGCCACGTCCCGGCCGCGAAAACGCGACCGAATCCGTGTTTACGCGGTTTAGTTGAGGAGGTTGGGGAGCGTTTGCTCCCCTATCTTCGTACGCTCTTCACTCTTCCATTTTGCCTATAAATACTGAAATTTCTGAAGGCAAACGGGCACGACTAAGCAGAAAGTGATCTTAGGCTAGGTTTTGTTCTAATTTAGTTTAAGTTTTTCTTTCTCTTTTAATATAATTTTTCTATTTCTTTTATAAACATAAATTAGACTGAGATTCATGTTAAAAAGGGAGAGAATTATATTGAGAGTGACACTGATGAAATCTTTCTCCTTTCTCTTCATCATTTTTCTATGTAATCAAAAGTTTACATTTTATGTTCTTCCTCTTCTTTTTACTTTTCTTCTTTGGTTTTGATTATAATCCAAGTGAGTTTCATAGTATCGGAATTGCCTTCCCTTTGCAAGTGTCATCGATAGCTCATGACGATGAATTTCTCTTTTATGTTCGTATCATTTCATACTTGCTCGATGAAGTCATGATGAGTAATGTGAACGGGGACTGAATTCATCTTATGGTTATTTCTGATTGCCTACGAATCAAGGTAAACGTACCAACGATTCAAGGTGAGTCATCGTTTAAAAGATGTAAGTAATTGTTTTTAGTTTTCTTCTTTCTTTTCATTACTTAGTTTAGAACACGTTATATTGTCTGCTTTGAAAAAATCTCTTTCAAACTTGACCATAATGATTTATTGCACGTGCATGCCGTGCCATAAAATATAACGAGAATAATTTTTAAAGGCACTACATAATTGGTTTCGTCTGAGCAGGACTTGTGCATAAATTTTCACATTGACTTGTGTATAAATTTTCACAGGACACAATCTCGTAACCTCAATAATTTTTGCATGAATCTTCTTCCTTTCTCTCTCTTGGGTGGGGAATTGGGGCTAGCCTGGCCCCAATTCGACTGAACTCAATGTCGGTTAACTCAGCCCAATCATGAAAGCTTTTCGGCCAATACTGGCCCAATCTTCAATAAAATAGGCTTGCATGCATGATATGATACAATCCCTTAACTGTCTTTCTCACACATTGACAACAGGACCCTGAAGCAACAAAGAAATAACTCGGTAAGATTACGATAGAAGAGCTAGATTTGACCAAGTACGTAAGTTGTCATTTGCGAAACTCTTTGTGTTAGCAGACT